>JAMPIV010016396.1:0-224558 GCA_024509875.1 Oreohelix idahoensis
TAAAAAAAACACTCTAGTCGGTGTCCGGAGTCAGACTTCTAAAATTTCAAGAGAAGAAACATTTTTTTTAATGACTCCACAACTCTGGGTGGAATGGAAAATAGAGGTAACAGATATGTGTTTTTAAAGACGCAAAATATACAATGCTGTCACAAAATGAAACGGCGACTTATTCAGCAAAAAAAAAATTCTTCCAAATTTGCTCGCAGTTTCCGGTTTGGTACGCCATTCATTCAGTTTTTCAACTTGTCGTGAAGTACAAGTTTCAATAAGTGTACGCCAAGCATATGCGTCATGTTGTTGAATGTGACTTCGATCATTAAAATCCTTTTTTTAACTTCAACTTGACATCTGCCATCCTATGCAATTATGTGTTAAAGATATTCAAAAGTTTTTTGTTGTTTCAGTGTGGTTTTTTTTCTTCGTATGTTTGTTAAAAATACATTTCTTCTTCCTCTTCTTCTTTTTCTTCTTCTTCTTCTTTTTCTTCTTCGTTTTCTTCGTCGCTCCCTCTGTGTATTGGGCGGAAAATACGCTGTATCGTAGTTTACAGCTGGGCTGTGTTATCTGCGACTTTCTGCCCGGCACATCCGATTTCTGCAAGCAGTTTTATTATAGTTTGCTGTCCTTAACCTTTGACTGTCCCCAGCCTACATGCAAGACAGCAGGTGGCTTAAAACCAGAGTTTTCCTTCTCCTAGAGGAACCGCCGTCCAAGGCTTACGAGCTTCAACTACGCTGAAATAAATATGTTTTATGACGAGGATTCCCATGACTTGTGCAGTGTTCAATTGTCGTCAAAATTATCACCCTTTATTACCCGTTACTATTTATAGTTTCTTTATGGCGTACTTCTTGGACGTACACAGGATAATCGTGACATTACAGGCACACAGAGAAAGCTCAAGAGGACAATTCATTCATCACCATTTCCCTTTCCGCTCCTTATGGACCACTACTTCAGCCAACCCCCTTCCAGGAAACTTGCACCAAGCATTCATGTGGTCTGGCAGCAGTAGTTTCTGTGATGATTTGTTTAACATGCTGAGATTTCCGGCCTGCATGGACAACCTCATATTAGTCTCCTTGTACGACATTCCTGACGGAGAATTAGTTTTTTTCTTTCTTTGTCTTTCCAGAGACCCATGGGAATTACAGGGGTCAAGAGGAAAATTGCTATATTTGATTTTCGTTATTTTTTCAACATCACTAAGAGAAGTGAACAACGCTAAAAGATTCCACAACATAAGTTAATTGTAGTGAAAAAAGAACTCCCTTGACTCAACAAATTTTAGAAAAAAAAATACAGAAAATGAAAAGATGAAACATACGTTTTCAACAACAAACAGAAAGAACACCAAAGAATGAACAAATAAACAATACATGAAGCCTTCTTTCAGAACGTCAAACAGGCAAGACTTCAAAAGTGATGACGTATCAAAGTGCAGTGTTTGGTCATGAATAATTTATCCAATCGCGAGATGCCGCAGTGTTGTCCGATGGTAACCAGGTCAAATAAAACTCTCTCACACAAACACCACACAGCCATTCTTCACAATACTAATTTATGTAAATGTGGCACTCCAGAGTACTAGTATTGCCTGGCGAACAAGAATATGCCCCTTCTGGGATGTCCCGTGTCAATCTTCCACCGGAGATTGGTCCACTGGGCACATTTCTCATGGCATGATGGGAAGGTTCCCATTTATTTCTACGTAGGAATGTCATTATTCTCGACTCCTATTAAAGTTCAAGTCAAACGATTCTGATATAAATTTTTGTAAATAATAAACATAAAAAGAAGCATAGAGAGAAGGGATTTTCAGACATGCAATCAATAAGGGAATAACATAATACAGGTATTTTCAAAATGTCCATATTCAGATCACATAATACTACAAAAGTATCGAGCTGTAATCACATTTTTAACCACTTTTATTTAAGACAGAAATTGTATCGAATATTTGTCGCTTTTCAAATATTTAGCGTTCAAAATCACTGTGTTTCACTCATCGTAAAGAGCTGAAACTTTGCATTAAACTACCTTTCTTGGTACATTTCAATGTGCCACGCTGTGATAGCATTGACTACGCCTATTTTATATAATAACTAAAATAATGTAAAGTAAGGTGGAAATATCTCCATTAAATTAAAAGCTTTAAGTAAGGGAAATAATGAACTGAAAATGTAGATTGTGTTTCGTATTTAAATGGGCGGGCGTCGGATTGTGAATGCTGATGTGCCGTTTATTTCAATTCTTCTTCTTTCGTCCTTAGCCAAAGACCGACCAAGCAGTCAGAGGCCATCACGCCTTGTGGCGTTTTAAGGGCAACAGCAGATTGATTTTCTCCGTTGTAGTTTCCCATCACGCCTAGCGGCGTCTTTAGGGCAACAACAAATAGATCCATCTGCCGCTGTTTCCGTAATCGGTGTGACAAGCCAACGGGTGATCAGCCCATTGGGCGCGTTTATTTCAATGTGTTTCTTCAAACAACTATGTCAGCAACCCTTTTGTTTTAAACACAACTCTAAGCTTGACGAATTTTCTTGTGAGTTACAATGTTTAAATGTTGAACCTTATCAAAGTATCATTTATTCAAAGATTAATTTTACTCGGCAGAAGTGACAATCGTTCCGAACAACTGATTCAGTTATGACTCAAATTCATAAAACAAGTACAGGAATAATTACCTGTTTTGAGATCCAGTGTTATTATTGTTCCCATAATGCAATTCACAACAGGAAATAAATATTCCAAACATCCTGTCGTAGATTTCCGATAGGAGAATTAAGACTAGGTTTGGTCCCTTCTGAATAGGTTTGAATGGGTGATAGACTCAGTGAGAGTTAGTGAAAGGTAATAGGATTTCCACACACGTGAGATGATAGATTTGATATAGTGGCTGTCTCTGAAAGCGAAAAGAATTCTTCTCTCTCTCACCTATCTTCTACAACAGTTGTTACAGCGTCAGACAGACTACACCAATATACATATTACGTATATTTCTATCACTCACAGGCACGCACATACACGTGACGACAGGTAAACACACAGACGTGGGAAAACTATAACAATGATATATATATTATCTAGAACGAGCTGACCAAACACGATTATTAAGTTCAAGAGCGATTTTATTATCAGAAAAAATCGGCTCACAACATCAAAGAAAGTACATCAAGGAAAATACATATACACATAGTCATAAAAAATCAAGGAAATGTTGCAAGGATGATAGCCCCGTTATAGTGTTAACTCTAGGTTTAGCCCGGCCCCGTTAAGAGAACAGATGATGGCGCCCGAGTCACAGATACATAGAGTTTTGATTCTAAGAGTTTTTGTCTTTGTTTTTTATCTCGTAATTATATGCACAGAGTTTGAAAAAAATCTGATTTAACCTAAGACAAAAACACAAGAACTCTAGCCTTAGCAACAAATTATGCAGATTGAAAAAAAAATTAGGACAGCAACAGGGTGTCAAAGATAAAATAGTGAAAAATATCACTCAAACCAGCGTACACTCATTCATTCCGCCATGGCTTCTCATACTTGTACTCACGACTTTGCTTGCTGCCTCTTGGAACACATTGATTTTAGATTTTCACACAGACTCAAAAAAATGCAGTCTTCTGCCAAGAAGTCCCCAGTTCCAAAAGACGTATTTAACTTGGAGTCTCCGGGAACGACTACTTGGGTATGCAAATTTGTTCAAATGTCTGATTAAGTCACCTAACAATTATTCCAGGCGCGGGAGTTAGCAGAGCACAGTGTCAATAGCGTAGGTTTCTAAAAAAATGATGAATGTCAGGTCGGTGCCTTCCCTCAGTATAGGATTCACTTTAGTCACACCACAGATTTCTCCACAAGATATAATCTAGTCGGGAAATGATTGTTAATATTCACGCCACCAGGCAGCAAATTATATAGAGTTTCTAGAAGAAATTAAGTGCTGGCTCCAAGGTCCAGTATTTATCATTACAGTCTTTGAAAACCCGTTATAGGGATATTAGTATTTCTGTCTAACTTGCACCGTCAGATCAGTGTTACTTGAGAAAACCCACGTGGTTCAAAATAAGGACTGTCTATTTCTTCACAAGTATGGAAACTACTACTAGGTGCTGGTAAAGTTAGGGTCACCCCAAAACTTTCACTGTGTGGAGGAAAAATAACACATATAATATAATAAACAGAATCTGTACTGGTTAAAACTTACATTTAAACTTGCAAGCAGAGAGCTTTGCTTATCATTTTAAACTTCCCGTGACGTAAGTTATATTTAAAAATCAGCAATCCTCATAAATTAAGAACACGTGCGTATTCCGTCACCATTCATGAGGCTGGATTCTAGAGTTTATACGTTAGTTTAGAAAAATACACTCGACTGAGTATTAGCAGTTAAATTAAATTTATAAATAGCTACAATTGCCGTTATAAGCTAGAAATTTTAATTTTATTCTGCTTTCCACTGAATGCTTCCCTAGAAAATATAATAGCCTACCACTTTATTTCTCTTCTGCGCTAAAGAAATAGATTAAAATGAATTAAGCGATTTAACACTTTAACACTCACAAAATCTATATATCTATCATATTAATTACCTCAACCACAGAATTACAGGTAGTCGCACAACTTAAGAATAAAAATGCTGAAAATATTTCTGGAAGTCTAGAAGTTCGACAAATTGCCGAAACAAACTGAGATCTTCGCTAACAGCTATTCTGTTTTCGAGCGACATATCTACTGTGGAGTCTATGAGCGAGAATGAAATTAAAGTTTCAAACTTGGCCAATATCTTAAAATCAGACAAAGGGCCCAAACTTACTTCGCCAAGCGAAATTATCTCCCCTACTCCCAACATTTACGTCCGCTTAACGCGTGTCGTAACTGTCACCTACTGACCACGATGTACGCGTGTCAGTTTCAAATCCCAGACAGCCTGACTCCATTGCAGGGCAGTTTTCACACTACAGCTGACCATGGCCCAAGTGAGCGCCGTGTCAGTTTGGGATTTTCCAGACAAATGTCTGGATACTGACCGGTGCAGATGTAAAGTATCACACCTCACCGGGACTAATGCCGAGAAGAAACTCGCGCGCTCGGTGAGAATGTAGACGATTTGCTACGTCCTATGTTCAGCGAACCGACTTATCACGCCTTATGACGCCCTGCAGCCCTGACATCTACGTAATATCGTCCTAGCGCGATTCTCAGTTTAAGAGAAAGGAAAACAGGTAAAGTTTGCGAATTATATGAAAATAATATTCGCAAAACGAATGGATGAAAAAAATATACAGGAAAAAAAAAAAAAAGAAATACAGAGATAATAAAAGAGAGAGTTCGAGAGAAAGAATAGGAAAAAGATGTAGGAAATTAAATGAATATAAACCTACGTGACAGAGCCTCCCCCCTTTAAGATATGGAAGCACTCCATGTCTACGTTATGGAGTTTAATTTCCTATAACCGTAGCTTCGGGGTGTCTGTCTTCTTCCCTCTCCTCTTCCCCCCTCCATCTCTGTGCAATTCCTACTCATGAAGTCTGCCCCAACGTTTTGTTTCCCTGGAATGTATTCGACTTTAAAGGAATATACGCTTAGCAGCAATGCCCAGCGCATTATTTTCGCATTAAATTCCTTATTAGCCCCCGAGAAACGCCAGTGGGGCATGGTCCGTCTTGCACCGTGAATGACACTCCGTAAAGGTATTCATGGTGCCGTCTAATGCCATGAACTAATGCCAGACATTCTCTTTCCACTGTGGAGTAGTTTTGCTCTGCCTTATTCAATTTACGACTACCGTATGCCACTGGGAATAGCTGGTTGGGATAGTCGTCGCCAGCCTGAAGCAAAGTTGACCCAATGCCTTGCCCTGATGCGTCGACGCGCAGTACGAAGGGTTTGGTTAATATCCGGCAGTCGCAAGAATTGGATATTCAGACAACTGCTTCTTGAGCGTGACGTAAGCGTGTTCGCACTTAGGATCCCAGATAACTTTCTCCGGTCTCGCCCCTTTTTCGTAAGGTCCGTAAGGGGTGCTGTTAAACCGTTGAAGTTTTTGATGAATTTCTGGTAGTAAGCACATAGCGATAGGCCAAACGTTCGTTATGTGTTTCTTTCTTCGTCCTTGGCCTCTTCGCTTTTTTGCCCGTAATCTTCTCTACGTTTTAGCAACTGGCCACATAGCACCGTGAGCTATGGTGTGCCCCCAGGAAGTCAAGTTTTTCAAAGCCGATTAAACATTTGCTAGGTCTAGCTGTGAGTCCAGTTTCCTGTAGTCTCCTGAGGTCCCCCCCATCTCGACCGGGAGTCGCAATGTGTTCTTCGTAGGTGTCCGTTTTGCAATTAGTATATCATCCATAAAAAATTGTGGATATGTGGACTGTGCAATGGCTCTAACAGCTTCCTCATCATCCTTGTGAACACTCCTGGTGCGTTGTGTAATCCGAATGGCATCACGTTAAACGTATAGTGTCCTTCGCTGGTGCTGAAAGCTAGCAAAGGCTTAGTTTTCCTCTTTGATGACTGGTATCTGGTAGTAGCCCTTACTCAAGTCAATCTTTGAGAAAAAATCCGTGCCTTGCTTAGCTTGCTAAACAGCTCAGAAGCGCTTTGGAGTGGTTCGGCTGAAATTCCGTTACTGTGTATAAGTAGCCGGTAATCGATGCACAGCCGAACTTCCTTATTTGGGCTTCTGTAGCAGCAGCACTACGCTCGCACTATAGGGAGATGTAGACTCACTAATAATTCCTGTTTTACGTAGCTTGTCTATCTCTGCACGAAGCGTAATCAGCTTTCGCATACGGAATAGGGAAAACTCTGGTTCGGACAGGGGTCTCGTTTGTAAGTTTCATCTCTAAATCTACAAGATGTGGTCGTCCAGGTACATCCTTTAGCACCTCCGTATACTTGTTCAGTAAAGCCTTCGTTTCTGTCTTTTGTGCTTCAGAGAGAGAGTGTCCCCAAATTTTACATCTTCGACAGCTTCAGTTTGTTGCAATGGCTATTCCATGCAACTATAGTCATCTTTCCTAACATTTCCTCTTAGCTATGGCGATCGCCAGGAGATGTTCGGGGGATGGCACTGGTCTTTCCAAGTATTTCTTTAGTAGGTTCACATGGTAGACATTCTCCTTTCCTTGGATAGCGAGCTGATAAGTGGTTCTCGAGATCTTTTTCAGGACGGTGAACGGCCCTTGCCACCCGATGCGTAGTTTGTTGCTTCCGGTTGGCAACAACAACAAGACTTTAGCACCTGGTTGTAATTCTCTCTCCTTTGCTGCTTGATTTGTATCGACCCTAGCGTGCTTTGCACGAGCTTTCCTTAAGGTTTTGCTGTTGCTAGGTCCCATCCTAGCATTGTAGCCTTTTCCTTCAATTCCGATACATATCTACTGGCTGAGACGACTGTCTCATCCGCCTTCTGGTCTGTCAGGGACCGAAGTAATGCTTTCAAGCGGCCCTTTATGGGTCTGCCGAATAAAAGCGTAGCTGGAGGAAATCCTGTAGAGGCCTGAGGAACTTCCCTGTAAGCGAATAGGGCTGCAGGAATAAAAAGGTCCCAGTCCTCCGGCTTTTCTTGTGCCAGCTTGCGTAGCATGGTGGTGAGGCTGCCGTTGAAACGAAATTTTTCCACGAGCCCATTCCGGCCGGATGGTACGGGCTGGTGTGGATGTGTTTGGCCCTCAAGATCTTAAAGATCTCCTCCATTAACAGGCTACGGAATTGGGATCCATTGTCCGTCAAAACTTGTTGAGGGAATCCCAACCGTGTAAAGATCTGCACTAGGGCTTCTGCGACATGCTTCGAGTCTGTGCATGTTAGCGGTATAGCTTCGGCCCAAATAGTGCATGTGTCGACTAAAGGCAGGATAAACCTGTGCTTTCGTTTGGTCCTTTCTAGGGGTCCGACGATGTGGACAGCAACCCGTTCGAATGGAGTTCCCACAATTGGCGTTTGCCCCAGGGGAACTGGGGCAGTCCCAGTGCTTGGGTGCTACCCGTTGACACTGGGCACAGGATTTTACATATCTGAGTATATCAGTGGTTTCATCCCTTGGGCCACCAATAGTGAGTCTGTATACGTTGCTGTGTGGCGTTCTGTCCCATAATGTCCGCTTAAAAACGGGAGAGAGTGCCCCCATTTCTAGGATTTGACTTCTGTACTTTTTCGGTACTAGGAGCTGATTAAGAGCCTTGTTCAGGCTTGCCCGTTCTCCGATAAAGCACGCCATCCTTAGAAAAGATGTCCCCGTGTTGTCTAGGGTCGTTGGGCCATGGGCAGTTTCCTAAAGCAGGGTTTCCAAAGTAGGGTCCTTTTGTTGCGCCTCTTTAAGTTCCATGGGTAACAAATTTGGCGCAGGCTCCCGTTCCTTCTTGGCTTCCCTCTTGTGGTTTACTGTTGCCACTATTGGCTCTTCCGGGTTTCCCAATAAACACATATCTACAGCCCGAGTATGACTGGGTAGATGGGGGTCGTCCATAAACAGCCCGCTTTTGATCACACCTCTGACAAAGTCAGAGTGTATCTCCACCAATGCGATGGGAAGCGTTGTTGGTGCATCACTCCTAAGAACTCCACACAGTTTAACGGTTTCTTCTGTCATCTTGGACCGGGTTTGACCAGGTGCCTGGGCAACAAATGCAATCAAAAAGAAAGCCCCGTGTCAAAACAAACAATATGTTGATATGTAGTCCCGTTTAAAAACAACCGGTACCTCGCGTAGAGGGTCCCTCTCTATCCTCACGGTTGAGAAATCACTGACAATAATTCTTCTTCCTGCGAGTCTGGTTTTTGTAAGCATCCGATGCGCTTTGGCTCGGTGTGCTTGCTCTGATCCTTAGTCCCGTGCTCATGGGGTTTCTCCCTTTGCCACCTTGTCCTTTCTGGCTGCGCTGCCATGTGGGGCGGTCGGGTTGATCAGACTGTTTGGGGTGGTTGGGGTACTTGTTCTTGTAGAACTTGGATTTTTCAGGAGGGGGGTTTTGAGGTCCAGTTTCTCTGTGGTTGTTTTGGTTAGAAGCCTGAGAAGATTGCTCTAGGTTATGTTTTTCGAAAATGCTCCTCTGTCGGTTTCCGCTTTGTGGCCGGTAGTTCAGCCAGCGCATTGTGATAACGCTCAGACTTTTCCAAAATGTCTTCAAGTTTTTCTGCCCCCCTGCTCAGCGAGAAATCTCCGGGTATCAGCAGACAAAGTGTTCGTTATTTATTCAGGTAGAACAAGTTCCTCAAGACCTTCATCGGCAGAGGCGAGCTGCGAAAGCTCAACGCACTTTGTTAGATATCCCTTCAGACGAGATGAGAACTGGTGAAAAGTTTCAGAATTCTCTTTCCGGCTGTTGCGAAACAGTTGCAAAATCTTGCGAGCGTTCATTTCAAAGCGCTCCAGTAACGCTTTCTTCAACACATCGTAGTCATCTTGTTTGCTACTTTCCAGCTTAGAATAAACATCATAAGCAGAACCTTTTAGGGCCTGGGAAAGTTTCATATTCCAACGCGACCTCTCTAACCCGTACAGAGTTGCAATTTCTCTCTATTCAAATTTTTCTTTCTAAACCATGTGTCAATCTTCTCATTTGGACAAGGAAAAGATTCAAGAGTGAAAGACATAGCATTTAGTTGAAGAGATTGAGTGTTAGCAGGGTCAGTTAAGGAAGAATGAGGAGAAGACTCTCCATTGCTGGAGGTAGAGGCAGCCCCACGACTTTGGAAACTCTAGAGTTTTTTAAGCGCCAACTCTGTGCTGTCGTCTCTTCTCTCAAGTTCTCTTCCTTTCTCATTGCTGTCTCTCCTTCTCTCTTTTCCTCATGCTGTCATTCCTTCTCTCTTCTCATGCGTCTCTCCTTCTCTCCTCATTGCTGCATCCTGCGCGAATTTCCATTGCTCCTCATCCACTCTTCTTCTGACATCTTGGCTGTAAATCTGCGGCTGCTTTTTCCTTAGCTTATTAAGATTCCTGCTTTCCTCTCCACATCATATCTCTCAAGTTCGTCCCTGACAAAAGCTTTCGCTTCTTCTCCTTCCAGTCCCTCCTCTCTCGCTTCGTCCCTGAGAAGTTGTCTAAGCTTTGCCCTCTCGGCCATATTATGTCAGTGACTGAGACTAGTGGAGGAACTTAGAAAATAGAAAATCTAAAAAAAAAAGAATAACACTGGTTTCGCCTACCACTTACGAGAAAAAAAATTACCAAAAATCAAAAGATGATATATCGTCTTAAACCCTGGGATACCTCCTCCAAAGTAAAATCTAACTATCGCTGCTATTATCGGCAATAAAGCACTTAATGCAAAACACGACTACGCCAACTAAATGGGAGTAAAGATTTACTTCTGAAAAAATAAGTTGCTACACAGTGGAAAAGCAAAAGAATATTGCAAAAATTAAAGAGAAAAATAATCCTCCTTAATTTTTAAAAAATCCACTATAAGTTCGCCCCTGAAGTCAGATGGGTAAGGGAGGGAATAATCGTGGACAAACTCCGGGAGGGAATTAATCTGGGACAAAAAAAAAAAGTCCGAAACACACTCACTTTAACTTTAGTTCAAACGCCGTTCTGCCTCAGTACCCAGTGAATGTTATACACTCACCACTTTACCAGCATTTAGTATTACAATCAGCAGTTAACATATATCCCGAAAAATCAGCCTGTAACCAAAATGTATATTATTCAAAGATGCTGTGGAAGAAAAACTTATTAGTTTGTGTGGTCAGCACGCCCGTAAACAGATCGCTAGTCTAGTCTAGGGGGTAATTAATTATTTAAAGATATAACAACTCACAAGACATTACACTCTTACTCTAATATCAGATATATAGAATCTTAAGTTCAGAATCCAGATAGACGAGTCCCACGTTTGTCAAAGGGACCGAAACGAGAACCCCGTACTCGTCTTCCTATTCTAAGTTCAAAGACCGGAAACGAGCCCTCATTTGTCGTAGATTTCCGATAGGAGAATTAAGACTAGGTTTGGTCCCTTCTGAATAGGTTTGAATGGGTGATAGACTCAGTGAGAGTTAGTGAAAGGTAATAGAATTTCCACACACGTGAGATGATAGATTTGATATAGTGGCTGTCTCTGAAAGCGAAAAGAATTCTTCTCTCTCTCACCTATCTTCTACAACAGTTGTTACAGCGTCAGACAGACTACACCAATATACATATTACGTATATTTCTATCACTCACAGGCACGCACATACACGTGACGACAGGTAAACACACAGACGTGGGAAAACTATAACAATGATATATATATATTATCTAGAACGAGCTGACCAAACACGATTATTAAGTTCAAGAGCGATTTTATTATCAGGAAAAATCGGCTCACAACATCAAAGAAAGTACATCAAGGAAAATACATATACACATAGTCATAAAAAATCAAGGAAATGTTGCAAGGATGATAGCCCCGTTATAGTGTTAACTCTAGGTTTAGCCCGGCCCCGTTAAGAGAACAGATGATGGCGCCCGAGTCACAGATACATAGGGTTTGAGTCTAAGAGTTTGTCTTTGTTTTATCTCGTAATTATATGCACAGAGTTTTGAAAAAAAAATCTGATTTAACCTAAGACAAAACACAAGAACTCTAGCCTTAGCAACAAATTATGCAGATTGAAAAAAAATTAGGACAGCAACAGGGTGTCAAAGATAAAATAGTGAAAAATATCACTCAAACCAGCGTACACTCATTCATTCCGCCATGGCTTCTCATACTTGTACTCACGACTTTGCTTGCTGCCTCTTGGAACACATTGATTTTGATTTTCACACAGACTCAAAAAAATGCAGTCTTCTGCCAAGAAGTCCCCAGTTCCAAAAGACGTATTTAACTTGGAGTCTCCGGGAACGACTACTTGGGTATGCAAATTTGTTCAAATGTCTGATTAAGTCACCTAACAATTATTCCAGGCGCGGGAGTTAGCAGAGCACAGTGTCAATAGCGTAGGTTTCTAAAAAATGATGAATGTCAGGTCGGTGCCTTCCCTCAGTATAGGATTCACTTTAGTCACACCACAGATTTGTCCACAAGATATAATCTAGTCGGGAAATGATTGTTAATATTCACGCCACCAGGCAGCAAATTATATAGAGTTTCTAGAAGAAATTAAGTGCTGGCTCCAAGGTCCAGTATTTATCATTACAGTCTTTGAAAACCCGTTATAGGGATATTAGTATTTCTGTCTAACTTGCACCGTCAGATCAGTGTTACTTGAGAAAACCCACGTGGTTCAAAATAAGGACTGTCTATTTCTTCACAAGTATGGAAACTACTACTAGGTGCTGGTAAAGTTAGGGTCACCCCAAAACTTTCACTGTGTGGAGGAAAAATAACACATATAATATAATAAACAGAATCTGTACTGGTTAAAACTTACATTTAAACTTGCAAGCAGAGAGCTTTGCTTATCATTTAAACTTCCCGTGACGTAAGTTATATTTAAAAATCAGCAATCCTCATAAATTAAGAACACGTGCGTATTCCGTCACCATTCATGAGGCTGGATTCTAGAGTTTATACGTTAGTTTAGAAAAATACACTCGACTGAGTATTAGCAGTTAAATTAAATTTATAAATAGCTACAATTGCCGTTATAAGCTAGAAATTTTAATTTTATTCTGCTTTCCACTGAATGCTTCCCTAGAAAATATAATAGCCTACCACTTTATTTCTCTTCTGCGCTAAAGAAATAGATTAAAATGAATTAAGCGATTTAACACTTTAACACTCACAAAATCTATATATCTATCATATTAATTACCTCAACCACAGAATTACAGGTAGTCGCACAACTTAAGAATAAAAATGCTGAAAATATTTCTGGAAGTCTAGAAGTTCGACAAATTGCCGAAACAAACTGAGATCTTCGCTAACAGCTATTCTGTTTTCGAGCGACCTATCTACTGTGGAGTCTATGAGCGAGAATGAAATTAAAGTTTCAAACTTGGCCAATATCTTAAAATCAGACAAAGGGCCCAAACTTACTTCGCCAAGCGAAATTATCTCCCCTACTCCCAACATTTACGTCCGCTTAACGCGTGTCGTAACTGTCACCTACTGACCACGATGTACGCGTGTCAGTTTCAAATCCCAGACAGCCTGACTCCATTGCAGGGCAGTTTTCACACTACAGCTGACCATGGCCCAAGTGAGCGCCGTGTCAGTTTGGGATTTTCCAGACAAATGTCTGGATACTGACCGGTGCAGATGTAAAGTATCACACCTCACCGGGACTAATGCCGAGAAGAAGCTCGCGCGCTCGGTGAGAATGTAGACGATTTGCTACGTCCTATGCTCAGCGAACCGACTTATCACGCCTTCTGACGCCCTGCAGCCCTGACATCTACGTAATATCGTCCTAGCGCGATTCTCAGTTTAAGAGAAAGGAAAACAGGTAAAGTTTGCGAATTATATGAAAATAATATTCGCAAAACGAATGGATGAAAAAAATATACAGGAAAAAAAAAAAGAAATACAGAGATAATAAAAGAGAGAGTTCGAGAGAAAGAATAGGAAAAAGATGTAGGAAATTAAATGAATCGAGGTTATGAAAGCCTCCAGATTTGTTCAGGTTTTTTTTCCCTCAGTGACAAAAACGTGTGCGCATTAAATTGAGTGTTTTTTGTGACATGAGGGGGAGGGCATATGGTTACAGAACGTCCACTTGGCTAAGCGGGTACAGTGATCCCTGTCGCGGCAAAGTTACCAGGATTGAAACCTGGTAACCCGTCATGCTCCAGTCTACCTAGCTGTAAATAGGTACCCAACGCTGCTCTTGAGTAAGGGAATACAGAGGCAACGAGAATGGGAACTCATCACCTTACCTCGTAAATCTGGACATAATATTGTAAAGTCTCTAACACTTCCCTGCCGTATGGCAGTATTTGCTTTAGAACTACTTTAACCTTTTTTTTTAACGTTACATGGTTACAATAATAAAAGTGAAATGTTTTTCTAACCCTTTCGGTACCAAACAAAAACACCAAAATAATGGTCAGTTGTTGCCGATAGAAAACTTTTTGGAGCCGATATATCATTCTGTGGGATTGAAAGACGAAACTTGTTCAACTTTCTGAGCCTTTAAAATTATATGCGGATAACACCGATGTTTACATTCGTTCTTGATGACCCGGTGTAGTTCTTAGGGGTCTCGGGGGTGAGGCAATGATGGAATAGCGATTCTGTTCCCCCGGGCATGTTGGAAGATGTGACTAGTGGGAGGTTGTAAATGGGGCTGAAACCGTATCATGTCAAACAAATTGCTACAGAACACACCGCAGCACCACCACATGAATGAGACAAGCTCCCTGGGGAGCAGATGCAGAGGTGGTCCCATGCATCATAGTGAACAACAACAGAAAGGTGAACAACAACAGAAAGGTGAACAACAACAGAAAGGTGAACAACAACAGAAAGGTGAACAACAACAGAAAGATGAACAACAACAGAAAGGTGAACAACAACAGAAAGGTGAACAACAACAGAAAGGTGAACAACAACAGAAAGGTGAACAACAACAGAAAGATGAACAACAACAGAAAGGTGAACAACAACAGAAAGATGAACAACAACAGAAAGGTGAACAACAACAGAAAGATTAACAACCACAGAAAGGTAAAAAACAACAAAAAGGTGAACAACAACAGAAAAGTGAACAACAACAGAAAGGTGAACAACAACAGAAAGGTGAACAACAACAGAAAGGTGAACAACAACAGAAAGGTGAACAACAACAGAAAGATGAACAACAACAGAAAGGAATACATGAATGTCGTATTTTTTATCCCTCTTCAGGTTCACGTTTCCAGCTCGTGGCATAATTAACTTTATTTGTTGTGTATTCATTTTTGTCCCCGGTGATTTGTCTCTTGAATTGTTGCATATATGCCTTCTTTGCTTCTCTATTAGTATTAATTCGTTCGACGTCCTGCAACTATCCCCCTCTCTCTCTCTCTCTCTCTCTCTCTCTCTCTATATATATATATATATATATATATATATATATATATATATATATATATATATATATATATATATATATAGATAGATAGATATACCAGAGCACAAGATCTGTTAAAGTTGGACATACGCAGCTTTAATACAACCGAATAACCATGTGTCTAGGTTGAACGGGAAGCGGCTAGACAAATCGAGGAAAAACACATAATTTAAAAAACATCTCATTAGATCTCACGGTGCTAACTATTGGTGTTGATAAGTATAGCTGGTGTATTTTCTTATTTGCTCTTTCATTTATTAATTTATATTACTAACACATATCTTGTGAATTCTGCTAGCTGGACGTATACTTTGCTAGCTTCTTTCCGATTAGACGCCAAACACGCAATGTGTAGACTCAGACATCTAGACGATTGAAGACACAAAGGGTTAATTTAAGTTTCTATCCAATATCAATAGTTGACATTCTTTGTATCTTATTCCTCACTATTGTTTTCTCCTAACTAATCACTCTGTTCTTAATTTTCGTACTATGATATATGACATGAGGTGTACATGACCATTGTTAAATATATTGCGCATGAAAGTGTGTGTCCGTGTACGTTTGTAATGATGATCTAATAATCTAGATAAAAATGAAGTATACAACTATGAATTACTCCTTTATATTATTATGGAGGAAAAATCAACCATTAACAAATAGAAGTAATGAAAAAAAAATCTTTTGCACATTTAGCTATGGGGCTAAGTGCAAATAGCAATCTTAAATAATGAAAAAGAAACTTTATTAATAATTTTTCTAAAATTTACTAACCTTCTTTTCCCTTCTTAAATTCCTTAAGAACACTATATAAAATGAAATTCCACTGGTATTAATTACAGATCCACACAGAAATAAAATTATGGAACAGGATGAAAACATGATATTCTGTGGAAAATTCTATGCTTCGCGTGTGTTGGTAAAACCGAACTGACTTCTGGCGATCGTGTCGTTATATCTTCTCGGCAGCTTATGTGTGACAATTCTTGCGACTTCAGTACTTATGAGTTTGGACAATTCTTGTTCTCCTTGGCAAACTCTATGCTTTTGCGTGTTGTTTGGTATACACCGAACGACTTAAATCGTGCGTTAATCTTTTCGCAGCTTATCAACTACATTTTAAAACCCAGTGCAATTTTCAGGCCCATTCAATCTTCGTGGGTAACCAACTCTACGCCTGCTTGCTGAACTTTCGTGATGTCACACCTTGTGAATTGGGACTGGCTTCTCACTACAGAAATTATCGGCCCCTTTTCACCCCGTCTTCTGTCGCGACATATCGTCGCAGTCTTTTGTTACATTGATGCCTGTCGCACGGGCGGCTTCCTTTATTGTCTCTTTCGTTGTCCCGTCACATAGACAATATCTACGTTTTGATGCCGCTCTCAAAGCTTACCATCTGGTAAGAACCCTCCTGTGCACCTTGCGTGTCCTTTGATTTCAATCGCTCTGGCGGCGTACTATTGTGCACAGATGCTTTGACACCGTGTGTTCAAACGACAAATTAAAGTATGAAAAGAATTCTTTATATGGCTAATGTGGCTGTCTCCCAAACCAAACAGTAACTTGTCTAACGAGCCAGGTGTGTTCCAAAAGATTATGTAAGGTTGGGAAATATCAAAGGGGATTAAAGTTATACTTAAGTAAAAGATTTGATTTGGAAAGATTACTTTAAAAAGTGATGAAAGAGCAACACTGGAAGAGAAATAAATAAAAACATGATGATCAAAAAGGTAAAAAACGATAGGAACACTTTACACGGTAAATGTGGCGCGAAAGCGTAGAAGCTCCATCTATGATGAGCAGGACGACTTCACTAGTTTTATATATATATATATATATTATGGAGACACTTATTCATACTTACCCCAGCTGCTTACTATTAATGGGAACAATTCGAGAAATGTTGTCACCGAAAAGGAACAGGGGCAGAAATATTTATAACAAACATCCCGCGCTATGAAGTATAGTGGGTGTTGTTTCAACAGAAGCACATTATAGTTCCCAGGACGGAATGCGACATGACAAGATTGCAAGTTTTGTGGGAAATGATGAGACAGGACGTTACCACTTAGGCAATTTTTTATAAGGTTATTTACGAAAAAACAAAAATGACATGGCAAGAACGATTTTAAATGCTGCAATTTATGTTAGGGGAATAGACGATGCATGATAGATATCATCACGTTCTTTTAAAATACTTGAACGATTTCATAAGCAATGAAATGGCGGTAATGACATTTGTGACAATTTTTAAAAATCATTTTTACTCTCGTGTTTGACTGGCAACACTGGGACGCTCTTCTCCTTCCCATAATTTCAGTCATAAACCTGGGGACCGCACAATAAAGAAAGAAAGAGATGACTTGAATAAAATTTCGTCTGTTTTGTTACTTCTTCTTAAAGTACCTTGCCCGCTTGTATAAGTCTTTCCACAATTTCCTAACGCACTTACTCTTTTTCAATTTGTATTGTTGACTTTCTTTCTATGCCATGACGTTGTTTAGCTCTGTATCTTCTTTCTGTGTTGTCCCTGCCTCTATTTTATTTCCTTCAATTTTACGTGTAACAATATATTCTAGCTTTTTTCTTCTTCTCATACCATGTCCAAAGAAAGTGAATTGCTTTCTTGTGACATGAGTTATAATCTGTCTTTGTGCATGGGCTTGTCTCAGGACATCCTCATTACTCTTCTTAACTGTTCATGGAATTATTAACACTCTTCTGGAAAACCACATCTCCGGGGATGATCGTGCTTGATTACTGGTTGCCAAAGACTCGCTTCCGTATGTCAGGAATGACTCATTATAATATACTGAAGAACTCTCTCTCTCTCTCTCTCTCTCTCTCTCTCTCTCTCTCTCTCTCTCTCTCTCTCTCTCTCTTCAAATATAATGGAAGACGCAGACAACGCTTAAACAAGTTACACATGCCCAAGCCTAGGCTCGACTTATTCAAGACAAGTTTAGTTTCTTCTGCTGCGCATCTGTGGAATAAGCTTCTACACGACCTAAATAGAGTGCTTAGTCCATATTCATTCAATCGCAGACTTTTAAAATGCATCATGAGTGCAGATTATATGCCACCCTAATTTAGTTATGTTCTTAAATAATTATATACCATCATATGTAGGTTTAAAAGATAATTTTGTCACGTTCAATATTTGATTATGATAAGGTACTTTACAAATATTGTAACTGACTGATATCGTACTGTTACAATGTTTGGGATTTTATTTTATTGTATTTTATTTTGTTTATTTTATTATTTAAGATACATATGAGAGTAAATGGATTCAGTAAGGAAGACGAGAGAAAGGAAGGTCAGAATGTTAAACAGGCCTGCGTGCCCAATTGAAAATAAAGTTCGTTAGTCTCTCTCTCTCTCTCTCTCTCTCTCTCTCTCTCTCTCTCTCTCTATGTACAAAGAATTCTTGGATAAAATACTTTTCATTTGAAAATTTCATTTTTGCATGGACTAGTCTGCTCGTCACCACCGGGATGCTGCTTCCATCTAATGTTATCATCGTGCCTAAATATGTGAACTGCCATCACCGGTGTCAATACCTTGTCGAGGTATAGCGGCTTGCATACCCTGATTACCCCCAAAGCTATGCCAGCTGGAGTTTTACTCCTGGAAGGTTCTACCAAGCTGGACAGGTTTGCGCGGGCAGGGGTCAGACCAAAGCAGACACCCTGGTCCTCCAGGTTGGGGGTTTTAGCATAGGGCTGACACCCCTGTCTATATAAAAAGAAATGAAGTTACGGAAAGGACAACAAATGTACAAACTTTGCTGCGGGACGGACATCCGGAGTCTGAGGCTCGTATGACTGTCAGTGGTGAAAGCCGAAAGGAAGCCACTGACACCAAAACGGACGTCCTGACCGCAAAACGTGAAACAAGAATAGGATTTTGGAATGTCAGGACAATGCACGAGACGGGTAAACTAAAACGTCAAAGCAGAATGAGAAACTATAGATTACACATTCTAGGGATAACGGAGCGTGGACAGATGAGGAAAAGTCAAAACAGCAATCAGGAGACAAGAACTCTGGAAAGAGAGGTGGGGCCAGGGCAGCACAATGAAGGTGTAGCCATTATGTCAGAAAAAGACATTACTGGAATGGAACGAGAGGGGTCCCCAACAACTAAAACAATGCTCACCAAACGAATACAGGGATGATGAGGTCCTGTAGTGACTAAATACAAGATTACAGTATTAACAATATAGGGCATAAAGGCAAAGATAAGAAAGTACAAAAGAATTTTCTGCTAGAACGGTACCCAATTTTTCAAATTCGTCCTTGACATAAACACCCACTTTTCCTAGTTCTATGAAAATATTTGCCTAAAATGCATTGTGGAACGAGGAGGGGCAAGGATAGATGAAATGCTAATTCGTTTCGCATTGATTTTAAACTAAAAGCAACCATAGCACAGGGGCAAGCCTTGCCTTAGGGGTTTCCCCAAATACAATGAAAAAGTTAGAATTGTGGACACCTCGGTCATGTAAACATGTTAAGCTCTTATTATGAATGACCTAAGCTCTCGTAATTATCTCGTAAGTACATGAGAAAAGAAGTGAACAGGAGGTAGTTTAAAAATAAACAACCAACATAGAAAAAAAGATAGAATTTTGAACCAAACCACATAACCCCTTAAAAATTGTAGATTCGTGTACCTGAAGACTTGCTGACCAAGAATATGTTATTAGTTATATAAATAGTCCCTTAACTAATTAAATATTGATAAAACAATACATAGAGATCAGAGATACTGTCAGGTCAAGTCATATCTGCTTAGATTGGATCGCATACTTTTTGGGGGAAAAAGTAGGTGACAGATAGGCTAGGATAGTACAGTGAATCTGATTGGGTGACATTTGAAGTGAGACTAAATATTATTGGCTGACCTTTGAATAAACATAAATAACCTAGTAACGTAGGAAAAGTTTGAATGATTTTTTTTAACAGACTGTTTACCCTTGTAATATTAATAGCGATTGGCTAACTGAATCGATATTGTCAGAATAAGCGTTAAGGGGGACGCCATTTCTAAGAAAATTTTCAAAAGTGATAGATGAGAGCAGGCTGTGCTTTAAAATACAAGTTCTAAGCAGCCTGGGCAATAAAACAGATGGAAACTGTGTCAGTCGTCGTCTCTGTGTATATTTCATTGAAAAGTGTGGTAAGATTGACATTTATTAACCTGTATTTTATGTAAAAATTGAATGTGAAATAATAATATATGTCTGGGCATGAGTGGGTCTATAGCGAACATGAGGCAAAGCCTGATCCACCATGTGGCAAAGAGCATAACATCTATCCTATTATATGGAAGAGATTACAGCTGGAATTGCAGTGGCGTTGTAACTATTAGGGAAAGGAATACTGGTGTACATTGTCACATCAAAAGAAAATGGTGGCATAGGTTTGTATAAGGATATGATCCTTTTTGTTTGCTTTGTAATGGTACAAGTCCTTTAACTGTGTACTAATGTGTATAGGTTCAACCTATATTCTACTGCCAAGTTAAGTTCTCGTTCGGCACCTGAAAGCTCAACTACAGAACATTAAAAGAACGATCTAATGACAGTGAATAAAACTGGGACAAATATTTAATAGTTCCACAAGTGACAAAATAGAAACAAACATTTCCAAAAGGACATGATTTAAAACAACAACCTAGTATTACTACCAGTATTACCTTAAAGTAGGAGAACACTACAGACGTATATTCGAAAAATGTTATATATATGGACAAAGGATCTATTGTGCTATTTGACTGATGTAAATGATTATTTTGATTTCACTTTTAAATTGTCAGTCCTGATTACAAATAAATTTGAATCAGGATAATAAAACTGTAAAACTATTATTTACACAAAATTCAACCACAGTCTTAAATAAGATAGCCTTTTAGAGTGTCGTTTGTATGTTATTGTGGTAGTACTATGTGCTGTTGTGAATAATAAACTATTTGTTTGTATGTTTGTTGATTATTGTGCATCACACTCTACATTCATAACCCTAGACACAACACGAAGTCATTTAATATACTAATATAAATACAATTTGAATGAGATAAAAAGGTGGTAGTGGAAAGGTACCCTGAAAAGTTCACAATATTATTCGGTATATTCAGGGACCTTCATAGCTAATCTCATTTAATACAAATATAATAACACCTACAACAATTCATAACATCAAATCCACCACAAGGTCAAGGATGAATTCTATCAACAACTGCAGAAAAAAACGGAGTGGAAGACACACCTAGATATGATCTTATCGTAGTAATGGGAGACCTCAATGCGAAAGTTGTAACACACAATACATATAATGAAAGAGTAATGGGGAAATGCGGCAGCGGAACAGCAAACGAAAATGGGGATAAATTAATAAGTTTTTGTAGCATTGACACATTGGTCATTGGAGGAACACTTTTTCCACATAAAGAAATTCACAAATTAACATGGGAATCACCAAATGGTCGGTACAGAAACCAGATAGACCACATTATGATTAACGGTAGATGGAGACATGCATTACAAGATGTGAAGGTAAGAAGAGGTGCGGATGTGGGAAGTGATCACCATTTAGTAGTAGCAAAACTGAAAGTGAAACTAAGAACGGCTGGACCAACTGTAACTACACAGAAAAGGTTTGACGTCAGCAAATTGAAGGACCCCCTTACCAGAAAAGCTTTTGCGGCTGATATAAAGAAGCGATATCAATTTGCCAAAAGTCAGGAAAAGACATTGACTGATGATTTCGATCAGAAATTCAACATCATTTCAATAATATATACGGAAAGCAGCAAATTATGCTTGGGATTCCAGGAAGCAAGACTGGATAACATCAGAAACATTAAACACCATAACGATGAGAAAGGAGATGAAAAGAAAGAAAACAGAAGCGAAGTCCCCCAGGTTAAAGCAACTATATAGCGAACAGTACAGTCAGCTGGAAAAGGAAGTTAAACGCCAAACCCAAGCCAACAAAAGGAATTTCCTAGACGATCTTGCAAGACAGGCAGAAGAGGCAGCACTGAGAAATGAACAAAGCACAGTATACAAAATAACTAAAATCATCAGCGGAAAACGAGGTGCAAACAATATTACATTAGTAAGAGATAAGCAAGGAAATCTCATCACGACAGCAGAGGGACAGGAAACAAGATGGGCAGAGCATTTCAGAGAAACCCTGAACAAGGAACCATCAGAGACACAACTGAATGTTCCTGAGGCTGAAAATGATCTAGATCAGGGGTCGGCAAACTATGGCACGCGTGCCAAGCGTGGCACGTGGAACGATTTTCGATGGCACGCTGAGTGAATTAAAATACTATACAGTATATGATCTCATTTTTAAAAAATTGAATTTTTAATTAAATAGAAGCATATAATTCTTTTAAAGCTATACCCGTTTTCACAACCCTTCAAAACTAAAGTTTTTAGACATTGAAGGTAAGAATGTGCCATCTGATGCAAACTAAAGGCCTGATCATACTATACTGCACGTAAGTCTTTGTTTTTACGGACCGTTTCCGAGAACAAACATTCTTCAACGAATTTCAAGGGGAGTGGTTATACTTTGCGGTGCCCGCTAGTCTGGCGTCTACCTGCTACCGTAGTTTGCAGGATGAGATTCTTGAAAAGAATCCCAAGCGAATTTTGACGGGCAAGCGGAGACGTAATATCATAATTACGCAATAGTGTCTGGCTAGCGCATGGACGAGCGTATTTATTTCGTTTTCGCTCGCAGTTTTTGACTCCAAGTGTGAGTTTGGAGCAACAATGACTGACCTCGACGAAGTTATATTTCCGTCCTATCCTTCCCCTATCTCCCGACCCCCACCACCTCTACAGTTCTCTCGGCTGTCGCATACTCATGCCCGTACAGTCCGTTGACCGCAGCACAAAAGTTGATGTTGTTATTAAGTAATACGGTGCCGTTAAAATGACTCAAAAAAGAAAAAAAACTTGATATACGCTCGTTTCCAGACTTTTGGACAAACGAATATGGATTCATACAACAAAAGGATCGTGCTGTTTGTGCTTTATGTTATGAAAGTGTCGTGTGCCGTACGTCAAGTGTACAAAGACACTATCAAACCAAACATCAGTCCATGTTTAAAAACTCTGAGGAGAAAAGTGAAGTCATAAAAATGGCTGTTTCTGGCTACAAAAAACAAAATAGTATTTTTAGTCAAGTAATTGGAACCAAAAATAAAGCTACCGAATGTAGTTACAAAATTGCACAGTGTGTGGCTTCGAAGGGCAAACCTTTCACAGATGGAGAATATATCAAGGAAACTTTTTTGAGCAGTGCTGAAATTTTGTTCAGTGATTTACCAAATAAAGAAACAATACTGTCTCGGATTCGAGAAATACCGGCTTCTGCGAGATCAATCGAGAGGCGCATAACTGATATGGCTGAAAATGTAACGGTAAAACAAACAACCGGGTTACAACCAGCTGTTGTATTTAGTGTCGCTCTTGACGAAAGTGTCGATGTGAAGGACGTGGCGCGCCTAGCTATAGTTGCGCGATATTGTGACAACGACCGTATTTATGAAGAACTGTGCTGCTTGATACCTTTTGATGGTACAGCCAAGGGAGAGGACATTATAACTGCATTTGTAAGCTATTTCGAAAATCAAAACATTAACATGAATAAAATATTCTGTGTTACTACTGATGCCGCCCCTGCATTTGTCGGAAAGAACAAAGGATCTGTTAAACTTCTTGAGGATCGTATTGGACGTCAAGTATTGAGCTTCCATTGCATTATACACCAGGAGAATTTGTGTGCAAAGATTTCGTCACTATCCTTGAACTCTGTAACGGAAACTGTTGTCAAGATAGTTAACTTCATAGTTTCTCGCTCTTCATTGACCCACAGGCAATTCAAATCTCTTCTACAAGAAATGGAGAGTGCATATGCGGACCTCCCGCTGTACAGCAATGTTCGTTGGCTTAGTCGAGGTAATGTTTTGAACAGATTTGTATCACGTCTAGAAGCAATCAATGTGTTTCTTGATGAAAAAGAACAACATTTCCCGGAATTGAATTACGAGGACTGGCTGTGCAAGCAGATGTTTCTGGCTGACATAACTACAAATCTGAATGAATTAAACTTGCGTTTACAAGGGCAGGGTCAAACAGTACTTGATCTTTTTAAGCACTGGAAAGGATTTGCGTCAAAATTAGACACATTTTGCAGAGATATTACCACTAACACATACAAGTACTTTCCAAACGTAAAGGCTCATTCAAATCGATTTACTGTCAACAGAAATGAGCTTCAGAAGTACGTTGAAGCGGTCAAAGGAGAGTTTGCTAAACGAGGTCAAGACTTCAAAATTCACGGGCCCATGTTTTCTTACCTCATCAAGCCCGACTTAATTGATCATACTAACATCCCATTTGACCTTTCTCTTTTCGAGTGGATGGATGTTGACAATTTTGAAATGCAACACATCAAATTCAAGGCATCAGAGTTATGGACGATAAAATTTGTAGAATTGCGAAAAACTCTTGAAGGAAGTTCCTTGGAAAAGTCAGCTGCCATCCTCAGCTGTTGGACATCCCTGCCTGAAGCGTTCACCTGTTTGAAGAAAGTTGCATTTGCTCTACTTTCGGCTTTTGGGTCAACTTATACATGTGAACAAATTTTCTCACACATGAAAGCTGTTTCAAGTCCACAGAGAAGTCGCCTAACACCTGTGCATTCAGAAGCCTGTGTGAAGCAGAAATTGACGAAATACACACCTGATATTGAACAATTAACCAAGGAGAAGCAAGGACACGGGTCCCATTAATTGATTAATGACTCAGATCAATAATAATCAATGATTAATCATATTAAAATTTTAATAACGTGTTTCATGTTTGGTTTATTTAATTGTTTTGTTCTTCAAACTATTGGACTTTCTGTCTTAACAAAATATACATATGGCAATTTTATTATAAAATTTCCAACTAATGTGTTCAGAACTTAAATTTTACAAAACATAATATTTGTATTGATATTTGTTCCTATTTATATTAAAATATTGAATAATCTACAAAGAATAGAATAGTTATTTAATGTAGCGGAAACATGTTAATACAACATCATTTTTAAATTGTTTCAATAATTGTTGTATATAAAAATATGGTGGACTTAGGTTCGCACGCTGCGTGACTTTGCAACATTACTTCGGCACGACACTACTAAAAGTTTGCCGACCCCTGAGCTATGCTATGGACCCCTGAAGGAAAACGAAAGAGAGGCCGACCAAAAACAACTTGGCGGAGGACTGTGGGGGCTGAGATGCAAAGAATGAACCAGAGTTGGGGCACTGTACGAAGGATGGCCACCGACCGAGCAAAGTGGAATCAATTTATTGTTGCCCTACAAGACGCCACCAGGCGTGATGAACACTGACTGCTTTGACGGCTAAGGATCAAAGAAGAAAGAAGAAATATTTGAATCTATCGACCTGTGTCAATATAATTCCATTCGCTTCGTTGTTGCATTCTGGAGACTTCCTTGTATTTTACAGTGGCGAGAATAAAAGCTATAACATGAGAATAACAGATGCCAGACTAGGGAATAATGTAACAGAAGTAGATGATTATTTAAGAACAAAATAATTGAGTGGCTGAACGAAATAGACAGGAAAAATTGTGCGCAGACGTTCCAGTGACAGGAGGAAGTAAATTGAGGTTTGAGGTCACCGGGATAGCGCAGAGGTTGTAATTCAGAGAAATAACAAGGACAAGAATTTATGTTTTATGTAGGAGTAATTATAAATATTACAGAATTTGTGAAATTAAATGAGAGCGACGTAACTCAGAGATGTAATAAAGACTAAAATGTATTCTCTATGGAGGAGTAAAAATAAATATTACAGAATATGCGAGACATATTGAGAGTGACATAACTCAGGGAAGTAATAAAGAAAAAAAATGTATTCTCTATGTAAAAAAGGTTAAGGTTGTCCGATAGCAGAACTGCCCTAGGAGAGTGAAGTGTTAGAGACTTCACTATACTAAGTCCAGCATCGAGAGGTGTGGTGACAAGGTCCCTTCCTCTCTGCACTTTCCTTCCCTAACTCAAGTGCAAAGTAAGGTACCCATTTACAGCTGGGTAAACTGAATCGTTTCGATACCGTAAATCGAACTCAGGACTTTTGCCGCGAGACACCAGCGTTCTAACCATTTTGTCCTTTGGACGCTCATTCTATATGTAGGAGCAATAATAAATATTGCAGAATACGCGAGATCAAATGAGAGTGACACATAGTGGCAACACATAACGAACAAAACTAACTAGCAGACTTGTGAAGTACTTGACTTCTTCTTCTTCTTCCGTCCTTAGCCACCGACCGTCAAAGCAGTCAGTGGCCATTATGCCTAGTGGCGTCTTAGGGCAACAGCAGATAGGTTTTCTTTGCCATTGTTTCCCATCACGCCTATTGGCGTCTTTAGGGCAATGGCAAATCAATCCATTTGCTGTTGTTTCCGTAATCGAAGTGACTGGCAAACGGGTGATCAGCCCGTTGGTGAAGTACTTGACTGGCAGCGTCAATTCAGGATGAGATTAGTAATAGAAATTTTAACTGAACTGGGAATGGCTTGTTTTAGTTTCCAAGTGGGGAGTTACTGGCTTAAAGCCCGCCAGAGCTGTTTATTCCTTGGTGATATTAATTTGTAACCCAGGTTGGTTCGTTCCTCTTGATATGTTATTTTTGAGATTGATAGTGGTGAGGATATACATCTAATACATTTATGACATGTTAATTCTCCAACAGTGAAATAGTGAAATGAAATGCAGTGAGCTCCTTGATAGTTTCAATAATTTATTAACTGTTGAACTTCAGAACACCAAGCAAAACTTGCATAACAATGGTTCATACATTTACAAATCATGTTATGTGAGAGTCCGTTGCATGTACAATAAATTGGCCTTCTTTGACTTCTATCCAACACGGATTAAAAACCTCAACAGTATGTTCTTTCTCTTTTAATTCCTTAAGAGAAGTTTCATTGTTGGTTGGCGCTTTTGTTAGAGGAGCCTCTACTCGTTCTACTTCTACAGTTACTGGGTTCATTGTTTGCTAGACTAGGCATAATAAGTGAAGTCGAGCTGAAATAGAAACAATGTTCGTACGAATCGTACTTACTTGTGTAACCACAATTAAAATCTGTTTCTCACAGATTTTTCCTAAAGAGGAAAATAGTTCTTCTTGCGACTGCAATTCTCTGGTGAAGAATAATGATAGAAGCTACTGCGTTCTGTTGTTAATCACAACGGTGGAGCCTAGGACTTGGGTGAGCAACCGGGGGAGCGCCAGGTTCCTACACCACGCAAGGTTAGAATCACGTCCTATATGCAAGGGCTCAAATCTACAACTGACTTCTAAAATAATATTCTCCAGCGACTTTGGGTAGTGCGCAATCTTGCTACCCTTTCATTGGATAAGCGAATATTTTATTAATTAATTTATTGGCTCTGACTTTGCTATTCTATTAGGTGTTTGTACTGGGAGTAAGGCTATTCTTATTTGCATCACTCTTCGCTAGGCAACTCCCGCTAAAAGATAGCGGTGGGCCGCTCAGTTGACTTAGTTTCAGTTTCGTTTTTATGTCATCTTATACTCAATGTAACTCGTGTTTTGGTTAACTACGAAATGTCGTAACTGCTCTGTTTATTCTCTATAGTAGTTGATAGCTAATTTCATAGTTTTATAATGACTGGTTAATAGCACGAATAAATGCTATGGTAGTCGGTCATCCGGCCACACTTGCCCTTACAGTGTCCAGGTGTGTCTCATTAGACGAATAAAGAAATAGAACTACTACTACCTCAGGTATGTCGTACAAGACAACTGGTATGAGACTGGTATGAGACTGGTATGAGGCTGGTATGAGACTGGTATGAGGCTGATATGAGGCTGGTATGAGGCTGGTATGAGGCTGGTATGAGGCTGGTATGAGGCTGGTATGAGGCTGGTATGAGGCTGGTATGAGGCTGGTATGAGGCTGCGCGTGGAGGTTTGCAAAACAGATTGCTAAAGAAACCACTGCATCAAGAGCATGTGAATGTTTTGTGCAACCTTCCTGAACGGGAGTCAGCTGTAGTCGTAGTGCTATACTCCACAGGGAACGAAAATAAAAATGATAACGATACGGTTGACTTCTCATGTGTAGATGATTTCAGTTAGGTGTATATTTTTTATACAAACTGTATCGACGAATGGCAGAGTGCTTAGAGTGCTCTCTTCTCACTACAAAGTTAGCGGGCTCGAAACATGGTATCGTCATGCTCCAGCCTATCCTGTTGTAGTTGGGTTGCTGGCTCTGCTTTTGCGTTACGAAAGGCACAGGCAGCGAGACAGAGAACTAGTCAATACACCTCATGAAACTGAGACCTAATGTAGTGGAGTCTCTAACACTTCATCGCCCCTGCGGCAGAATCTGCTATGGGACTATCTTAAGGTAAGATACTGCCGTAGGGGGAGTGTTAGAGACTTCACTATACTAGGTCTAGCATCGAGAGAGATAGAGTGACCAGTTCCCTTCCTCGCTGTCTTTTGCTTCCCTAGCTCAACAGCAAAGTCAGGTACCCATTTACAACTGGGTAAACTGGAACATGACGATACCGTGAATTGAACCCGGAATCTTTGCCGCGAGACACCAGCGATCTAACCCCTCGGTCAATCGTACGCTTGTGTAGTGAAATTGACAGAGATACAACGGTAAAATACCTCCAAAGATAACATGTAAGGATAAAACATAATGCGTAGGCTGCTGATAGTACATGATCGCCCAGACCGCGGGTCATCACCCTCCATAAAAATTGACTTGCTAGACAGGAGGGGAACGGCGGATAAAAGGAAAAAAATATGACTGGAAAGATTGCGTGAGACTAGAAAGGCTAAGGAGACGCAATTGGGGGGGAAACGGAGAAAAGTCACGTTTCCCAAGTTGACATAAAGCAAGGAACTCGACAGAAGGGACCTTGGATATGTTACGCCACAGTCATTTATTGGTCGCTTTTGCGATACCAAGCCTTTGATTTGAATTCATCGGCAGAACGCAGATGTTTGGAATATTACAAAAATTAAAAAGTAACTTTTTCGTAATATTAATGTTAGGAATATAAAAATTAGCTGGCCGGATGGCCCATTCTGAGCAGTGAACTAATATGTTCTTAATTTTACAGACGGATAGATGGTATTGAAGATAATGACAAAAGACAGTGTTGTTCACATCAGCGACAGACTGTGTGGAATAAAAAGTGTCGCTATTTGCACAAAAAAACACGACCTCGAGACGCAGGTGTTCAAATCTACTTAGTAGGGAAGCGAAGGGACATTGGTGGGAGCTGTGTCTAAATATAACTTTTAACGACAAAATTTTGGAGGGGAGAGAAAGGTTGGTTCAAAAATCAAGTACGTTTTTGAAAAAAAAAACAAGTAGAGACGGACAGACTAACAGATAAACATCCATACTTGACTGAAGCATGACTGAAATGACTTTAGGGTAGGAAATTTGAATTTGAAATAAACCTAGGCAGTGATTGGCCACAGACAATCATTTTATCGGCGCTCAGACGCGCAAGTGGGGCCATTCCTCAATAGTTGTTCGATGATAGACACAGTATTTTAAAGTGTGGTGATTTCCAAATGAAAGAAAGTGAAATAAGTTCAGGGACGCCATACTATAGCCAGCAGCTCAGCTGAGTTTTGCTAGCATTTCGGTGTTCTTTATTCATAATCTGGTAAGATTGAAATTATTTCTTTGTATATTTTGAATATTGTTTAATGTTCGAGTGATTTGATACTGCCATATCATAATCTAGCCTTACAAACAAGTAGGGATTTGCTCTAGACCCCCCGCCCAAGTCAGGGTCTAGGGACCAACAATATACATAAACTCCAGCAAGGGTTAGGAAAGACAGATCAAGTGTTGAGAATAATGAAACATATTACCTATCCACTTTTAGGGAAGGAAACTAATAAATATTTTTCAGAATCTATAGTCTGGGAGGACCTATCTGATGTAAAACCACCATGGTAAATGTGCTGTTTGGTCAGAGAGATCTGACCTGTCTGTATGATGTGGTTGTTGTGTCCGTGTTGTGTCCAGACGTGGGTAGAGAATAGAATTTTGACACATAGCCAATACTTTGATTGCAGAGCTGTGAGTTTCAGTTGTCAACAAGGCGGTGTCCATTCAGTTGGTGATTTTACTCGAGTGTATCTGTGCAGTACGTTGTGACAGAGACCACTATTATTGCCCGCCAGCACGGAGAGGTGGGACCACCAGATTTCAGCACCAGAGCTACATATGCAAGATGAGTGAGCCTCTGGTCTGCTGGAAGTTCACCAACGCCTTTTAGTTACTAATACCCCATAAAATTCCTGCAATTTACTGGACACTGTGTAGTCAATATAGACAGGTGTGATGAGGCCACCCCAACAGCACAAGCATTAACTATCCTCCCAAGTAGATGACTACTAGAACATTTTAATAAAACTAACTAGTCTAGTACTTATATATGTACACTCTTGCATTTATTATGTAACATTCCATGCATTTCTTTCATAATTTTTTAAATCTTTTTTTAAAAAAAAGTTCTGGTCAACATAAAACTTGATCCAGAACAAATAAATGTAATATAATTCTATCAAAAATTTTACACTCTTGAGTTAGTTCAGTGTATTATAATATTTGTTAAATATTATTAGTCTGCTTAAATATCTGTGGGTGTATCTATAACTATCACACCACATTACATATCATTACCCTAGACATTTTACATAGCTACATTCATTAAGAAAAAAAAATTGAGTGTGAGGTCGTAGTGGTAGCAAGAAAGGCCTTCTGACAATTCACAACTACATTTTATCTCAGGAGCCTTCACAGCTGGCCTCATACATTACATTTAGTAATATCACCATCATACAATACCATCAAACCCACTACATACATTGGGGTCTTGTCCAGGGATAATTAGCCCAACAGTAATATTAGGATCTCCTGGTTGGAGAAATAAAATTAGGGGAAAAAAATTGTGAAATTCCCTTTAAAATTAAAAGTGTCCCTGCAGATAAAAGTTGGTGAATCTTCACAGCCAGTGATAATTAATTAGTTAACTGGTTAGTTAGAATTAGTTAGACTATAGTCATAAGAAGTACTTAGTGTATTTACTGGTTAGAGATTTAGCTTGTATATTATTATATTGTCTGAAAAGTATGGCGGAGCTAGCAAAATTCCGATCAGCTGCTGTGCTGACCGCAAAGGAGATGGGAATGGATGGTCAGATTTTAATTCAATATGTAACGGCTGAATGTGATAAATATATTGAAAGGGAAGATAGAAAGGTAGCTGAAGAGAAGAGGTTACAAATTGAGGCTGATAGAGAAATTAAGAGGCTGCAGATTGAGGCAGAAGAAAAACGACAGCAAAGGGAGGCAGAAGAAAAAACGACAGCAAAGGGAGGCAGAAGAAAAAACGACAGCAAAGGGAGGCAGAAGAAAAAAGGTTGACTGCCGAAAGGGAGGCAGAAGATAGAAGGTTGCAAAGGGAGCACGAATTACGACTAAGGGAGCTGGAATTACAAGGCCCGGCTCCTGAAAATGGTGCCAGCCCTTTTGCCTCAGATGCTACGCCCAGTCTGGGAGCCTCAAACTCAGCTATGGGGTTTCATTTAGACCATTTTGTTGAAAAAGACGATGACATAGAGGGGTACCTAGGACGTTTTGAGTTATTAGCTACTACATATGGGTTAGAGAGAGAGAGGTGGAGTTTAAAGCTATCACAGGGATTGAGAGGTACTTCTTATGAAGTATTTGCCAAAATGAACAGGGAAGACCAAGACAATTATGACATGTTAAAGCAGGCTTTGTTATTAAGGTACGAGAAGAATGGTGAATTTTATCGTAAGAAATTTAGAAATGCCAAACTGTTGTCTGGGGAGACATACCACCAATTCTCTGCTAGACTAGAAACCTATTTGGAGAAATGGACGGCTCTGGGGAAGACCCAAGATCTTAAAGAAATGATCATGATTGAGCAATTGAGAGAGTCCATGGCTCCAGACATGAGAAAATTTCTCATGGAACAAGGTGCAGAGAAGTTGGGGGAAATTTTAAATGTTGCTGAGAGGTATCAGGCAGCTCAGGCAGAGGTAAGTGGTGCTAAAAAGAAGCACATAGACAATTTTAAAGCTCCACAGCAATTTAATAAATTTGATAATAGAGAGCAGGGAAATAAAGGTAGGACAAACTTTGAGCGGCCAAGAAATGACTATCGCGACAGAAACTCACAGTTCAATGACCAAAAGTTCAATGAAAGAAAACCGTTGAACCAAGGAAAAAGATGGTGTAAATGGTGCAAGAAGGATAACCATAACACCGAATTTTGTAGAAGGAAACCTTCAAACATTGCTGCAATGAAGTCGGGGACGCGAAGATTAAAGGTTAATCCTAATGGACAACAGGAACCTTATCACCCCCCAGTTTGTGAGGATGTTATTTGTAATGGGGTCACCATAAGGTGCCTTTATGATACAGGTTTGGATTATGATTCAGTTGTGAAGTCTAGCCTAGTGGACCCAAGTCAGTATACCACAGAAACAGTGGAAATACAAGGGGCGACTAAGGACATACCACTCATGACACTTCCCATCGCAAGGATAACGGTGAAAACTCGCTATGTGGAGGGAGAAATCAGAGCAGCAGTGATAGATGAACCAATCTACCCTCTGATATTGGGGTGTAGATACGTCTTCTTGGGGAATCCCGAGAAACCTGTGATCATGGCGACAGTGCAGACCAGGTCACAGAAGAAGGAGGAAGAAGGTGAACCTATAAATGCTCATCCAGAGGAGATGAGGAAGGCGCAGGCTGAGGATAGGACACTCAAGCCCTGTTTTAAAAAATTGCCCAAATGCCACACACCTCCGAGCAAGGGGGAATATTTCATGAAGAACAAACTCTTATACAGGAAGGCCGGAACTGGAACAAATGGTCACAACCAGCTGGTTCTTCCCACTTCATATAGAGATAAAGTGATGGAACTCGGGCATGCGATTCCCTTCAGTGGTCACATGGGGATCAGCGCCACAGGACAGCGTATAGCTTGTCATTACTTCTGGCCAGGGATAACGGAGGATATAAAAAGATATGTCAAATCCTGCCCAGAATGTCAAAGGGTAGCTCCAAAGCACTGGACTGCTCCTGCAACTCTAGGGGAAATGCCCATAGTGGGAACACCTTTTGAGAGGGTTGCAGTGGATATTGTAGGACCTCTCACTCGGACCAAGAGGAGGAACAGTTACATCCTTACTCTGGTGGACACTTGTTCTATGTGGGGAGAGGCGGTAGCCCTGCCATCAATTGATTCAAAACATGTAGCAGAGGCACTACTTACAATATTTACCCGATTAGGATTCCCGCATCAAATCTTGACGGATAATGGTTCTCAGTTCAAGGGGAAACTAACGGAAGAAGTTTTTAAGCTATTTCAAGCCAGACACTTTCATTGTAGTCCGTACCATCCACAAGGGAACGGCCAGGTAGAGAGGTTCAACGGGACTCTCATTTCTATCCTGAGAAAGCTGGCACACGAAAAACCGGATCTGTGGGATCAATTCCTGCCCGCCGCATTGTTTGCGTACCGGGAGGTACCACATAGTTCAACCGGGATGGCTCCCGCAACTCTGCTATTTGGGAGGCCAATAAAAGGTCCATTAGAAGCTCTATTAAGGACCTGGACAGATGAGAAGGCGGAAGAGACTGTTACCTCATCGTATCAATACGTGAACGAACTGACCACTCGTTTGAAAGCTGGATGGAAACTGGCAAATGATAATTTGAAGCAAGCCAGGAAGAAACATGCAGCATATTTTAATAGGAAGGCAAAGGACAGGGAACTGGCAGTCGGAGAGAAGGTGCTGCTTCTACTACCCGGAAGCCAGAATAAATTACAAATTGGTTGGCAAGGTCCATATACGGTTCTAGAGAAGGTGTCTAGAACAAACTATAAAATTGACAAAAAGGGGAAGGAGAAAGTTTATCATGTAAACCTGTTAAAGAAGTATCTGGACAGACCACTCCAGGAAAGCACCCCCTTATTGACCTTGGCTATTGCAACCCAGATGCAAAAAGAACCACTCACCTCACATGAATACCCATTACATCCTTGTGAAACCGCAGCACAGGTAAAAGTCAGTAAGCACCTGACTAAAAACCAGAGGGAGAGAGTTCAACAGGTTCTGGAGGAACATACAGATGTATTAACAGATAAACCAGGCCATACAAATTTGCTACAGTATGACATGAAACTGGTAGACTCAAACCCAATCTGTATGAGAGCCTATTCTATTCCGTTCGCGAAGGAGAAGGCATTGAAGGAAGAAATAGAGTATTTGTTGAAGGAGGGGATTATTTCGCACAGTGAATCATCTTTTAGTTCTAGTGTCGTTTTGTTGAGAAAACCGTCTGGGGAACACAGACTGTGCATAGATTACAGGAAACTGAATGCTGTCACAGAAGGACAAGTGGATCCATTACCAGACACAAAACAGTTATTTGCCAGACTGAACAAGGCAAAATACTTTTCAAAGGTGGATCTTAGTAAAGGCTATTACCAGATCCCAGTGAAGCCTGAAGTGAGACCTTATTTGGCTTTTAGCACTTCGGATGGACATTATGAATTCAATATGCTACCATTCGGACTGAAAAATGCTCCGAGTGTGTTTTCAAGGATGATGCGCAAATTGTTGGATCCCCTGAATAACCCATGTATCACGAATTTCATGGATGATATTCTCGTCGCCACAGAGACATTTGAAGAACACATTGAAGCTCTGGAGATATTGTTTGATAGACTTCGGGAGGCGAACTTAACTGCTAGGCCAACAAAATGTTGTATTGGATGCAAAGAGTTGGAATTCTTGGGACACACTGTATATCAGGGTAATATGACCCCTGATCCTAAGAACTTGGAAAAACTGCAGAGAGCACCTAGGCCGCAAACAAAAAAGGACGTGCGATCATTTGTGTCGTTATGCGGATTTTATCAGAAATACATCAAGAATTTTAACGCTATTTGTGCTCCTCTGACTGATCTGACTCGCAAGGGACTTCCAGATAAAATTATTTGGACTGCACAATGTGAACTAGCGTTCCAAGAGTTAAAGGAAAAACTCACTAGCAAGCCTATTCTCAAACTGCCTGATTTGACACAGGACTTTGTCTTAAGAACCGATGCAAGTAATGTAGGACTAGGAGGGGCTTTGTTGCAAAGATCATCTTCACCTGATGGGGAACTGAAACCAGTCGCTTATGCAAGCCGTAAATTGAATAAGGCGGAACAAGGATACTCCACAAGCGAAAAAGAATGTTTAGCGTTAATCTGGGCAATAAAGAAGTTTCAAATCTATCTGTATGGTAGGACTTTTGTGGTGGAGACGGACCATCAGCCTCTCGTATTCTTATCTCAGGCTAAGCATGAAAACGCAAGATTGCTGAGGTGGTCTTTATTGCTTCAACCTTATCAGTTCAGTATCCAATATATCCCAGGCAAATTGAATGTCGGTGCAGATTTCCTCAGTCGGCACCCCTGTGATCAAAATTAGAGTAGTGGCAGACGTGAGGAGTAATTTTACCTATGTGTATCGCTGGTTTTGGAACTTGCCATAGGCATGTTTTCAAGTGGGGAGATGTGTAGTGAAATTGACAGAGATACAACGGTAAAATACCTCCAAAGATAACATGTAAGGATAAAAACATAATGCGTAGGCTGCTGATAGTACATGATCGCCCAGACCGCGGGTCATCACCCTCCATAAAAATTGACTTGCTAGACAGGAGGGGAACGGCGGATAAAAGGAAAAAAATATGACTGGAAAGATTGCGTGAGACTAGAAAGGCTAAGGAGACGCAATTGGGGGGGAAACGGAGAAAAGTCACGTTTCCCAAGTTGACATAAAGCAAGGAACTCGACAGAAGGGACCTTGGATATGTTACGCCACAGTCATTTATTGGTCGCTTTTGCGATACCAAGCCTTTGATTTGAATTCATCGGCAGAACGCAGATGTTTGGAATATTACAAAAATTAAAAAGTAACTTTTTCGTAATATTAATGTTAGGAATATAAAAATTAGCTGGCCGGATGGCCCATTCTGAGCAGTGAACTAATATGTTCTTAATTTTACAGACGGATAGATAATATTGAAGATAATGACAAAAGACAGTGTTGTTCACATCAGCGACAGACTGTATGGAATAAAAAGTGTCGCTATTTGCACAAAAAAACACGACCTCGAGACGCAGGTGTTCAAATCTACTTAGTAGGGAAGCGAAGGGACATTGGTGGGAGCTGTGTCTAAATATAACTTTTAACGACAAAATTTTGGAGGGGAGAGAAAGGTTGGTTCAAAAATCAAGTACGTTTTGAAAAAAAAAAAAACAAGTAGAGACGGACAGACTAACAGATAAACATCCATACTTGACTGAAGCATGACTGAAATGACTTTAGGGTAGGAAATTTGAATTTGAAATAAACCTAGGCAGTGATTGGCCACAGACAATCATTTTATCGGCGCTCAGACGCGCAAGTGGGGCCATTCCTCAATAGTTGTTCGATGATAGATACAGTATTTTAAAGTGTGGTGATTTCCAAATGAAAGAAAGTGAAATAAGTTCAGGGACGCCATACTATAGCCAGCAGCTCAGCTGAGTTTTGCTAGCATTTCTGTGTTCTTTATTCATAATCTGGTAAGATTGAAATTATTTCTTTGTATATTTTGAATATTGTTTAATGTTCGAGTGATTTGATACTGCCATATCATAATCTAGCCTTACAAACAAGTAGGGATTTGCTCTAGACCCCCCGCCCAAGTCAGGGTCTAGGGACCAACAATATACATAAACTCCAGCAAGGGTTAGGAAAGACAGATCAAGTGTTGAGAATAATGAAACATATTACCTATCCACTTTTAGGGAAGGAAACTAATAAATATTTTTCAGAATCTATAGTCTGGGAGGACCTATCTGATGTAAAACCACCATGGTAAATGTGCTGTTTGGTCAGAGAGATCTGACCTGTCTGTATGATGTGGTTGTTGTGTCCGTGTTGTGTCCAGACGTGGGTAGAGAATAGAATTTTGACACATAGCCAATACTTTGATTGCAGAGCTGTGAGTTTCAGTTGTGAACAAGGCGGTGTCCATTCAGTTGGTGATTTTACTCGAGTGTATCTGTGCAGTACGTTGTGACAGAGACCACTATTATTGCCCGCCAGCACGGAGAGGTGGGACCACCAGATTTCAGCACCAGAGCTACATATGCAAGATGAGTGAGCCTCTGGTCTGCTGGAAGTTCACCAACGCCTTTTAGTTACTAATACCCCATAAAATTCCTGCAATTTACTGGACACTGTGTAGTCAATATAGACAGGTGTGATGAGGCCACCCCAACAGCACAAGCATTAACTATCCTCCCAAGTAGATGACTACTAGAACATTTTAATAAAACTAACTAGTCTAGTACTTATATATGTACACTCTTGCATTTATTATGTAACATTCCATGCATTTCTTTCATAAATTTTAAATCTTTTTTTAAAAAAAAAGTTCTGGTCAACATAAAAACTGATCCAGAACAAATAAATGTAATATAATTCTATCAAAAATTTTACACTCTTGAGTTAGTTCAGTGTATTATAATATTTGTTAAATATTATTAGTCTGCTTAAATATCTGTGGGTGTATCTATAACTATCACACCACATTACATATCATTACCCTAGACATTTTACATAGCCACATTCATTAAGAAAAAAAAATTGAGTGTGAGGTCGTAGTGGTAGCAAGAAAGGCCTTCTGACAATTCACAACTACATTTTATCTCAGGAGCCTTCACAGCTGGCCTCATACATTACATTTAGTAATATCACCATCATACAATACCATCAAACCCACTACAGCTTGGGACTATCTTAACATTACTAAAAACTGTTGTACGGAAATACTCAGAACTGTACAATTTCTAAAACAGAGGCCAATGATCTATGTCATCATTTAGAATTAATAATAATAATAATAAATTCTTTAAGCACCAAACACGGCGCATAAGGCAGAAACCAGTGCTCTCCAGGTTGTTCGTTGTGACGCCACTCCTCTTAGCTCTTGCACATTATTTAGGCCCAACGTTCTTCCTTCTCTTATTATTGTTCTTCTGAGTGTTTCTTTTGGTCTTCCTTTTTTCCTTTTACCCTCAGGAACCCAAGTGAGCGCCTGTAGTGGTATTCTGTTGTTTTGCATTCGTAGGACATGACCGATATATGACCATCGTCTTTTCCTTATATAGTCGGAGACATATTTCTGCCTAGAGTCTTCTCTTATTTGTCGATTAGTCTTGAATTCTTTCCAACTGATGTTCATGAGTTTTCTAAGACATTTGTTCTCGAATGTATTCAGCTTGTTCTCCAATGATTTTGTTATTTTCCAACTCTCACAGCCGTATGTTAACACTGAGATAACATTTGAATTAAACAGACGAAGCTTGGTATGTATATTCAATGATCTTAATTTCCAAATGTTAGATAATCTATTGAAGGCGCTAGCTGCCAAAGCAATTCTAGTATGGATTTCTCTTGTTGTGTCACCATCCTGAGTCATTTTACTGCCTAAATAATTGAAACTTTCAACTTTCTGTAGTTTTTTTCCCCGTTCAAGATGATATCAAAGGTCTCGTTAGAAAAGTTCATAGCTTTAGTTTTAGAGGCATTTATTTGGAGACCTATTTTAACCGAGAGATGACACAAATTATTTATTGCTTCTTGGGATTGTCTTGGTGTTGAACTTAAGAATGCTACATCATCTGCGAAATCCAGGTCCCCCAGGAATTTTCCATTTGTCCATTTTATACCCAATTGTTCATTGTGGGTATAGTTTCTCATAACCCAATCAATAGCTATTCCAAAAAGTAGTGGTGACATTTAGAATTAACCTAACTCTAATTTAGACATACAATGTATACATTTATATTTCTTATACTTAACAGCAGGGTACTGAATATATGATAAGAAAAAAATTCAGTCTTAGAGTAAGTAAATTAGTTTTTTTTATTCTATCTTCTTCTTCTTTGATCCATAACCGCCAACCGTCAAAGCAGTCAGTGGCCATCACGCCTGGTGGCGTCTTGTAGGGCAACCACAAATTGATTCCACTTTGCTCGGTCGGTGGCCATCCTTCTTACGAATGCCCCAACTCTGGTTCATTCTTTGCATCTCAGCCTCCACAGTTCTCCGCCAAGTTGTTTTTGGTCGGCCTCTCTTTCGCTTTCCCTCGGGGGTCCACAGCATAGCTGTTCTTGTGATGGTATCAGGGTCCCTTCTGAGGACGTGGCCAATCCAACTCCAGCGGTGCCAGCTATGATGGTGTGCATGTCCTCCTGGTTACTCCGAATAAGTAGTTCTTGGTTGCTGATAGTATTCGGAGAATTTTCCTTAGGCAGATTGTGTGGAAGGAGGACAGTTTCGACATTTCCTTCTCTGTTACTCTCCAGCATTCCGCACCATAGAGAAGCACAGAAAGTACACAGCTCTCATACAGTCTTAATTTGGTGTTTGTGCTGTACTGGGAAGACTTCCAGGTGTTGAGACTAGCAAAGGCTGTTCTCGCTTTATTCATTCTGTTGTTAATGTCCTTGCTTGTTCCGCCATCCTAGGTAAGTAAATGTGTCTGTCTGTTCTAACTTCTGGTTCCTTATTGTTTTTTTTAATTCTATTCTATAATCGGTTGTAATGATCAATTCTGTGCACGGGATAATAAATTCTTGGTCGTTGGGAAGTTCATAAAATAGACTGGACAGGCATAAACACCATTTGCCTTTTACACTCTTCTATTATCTATTTCTCTAATTTCACATCCTTTGTCTACCCTTTGGGGGTAGAATTCCTGGTTATCTGATGTCTGTGAAAGAAGCATTTTATACTAGACTACAGGAAATTATGGAAAAAGTAAAAAGAAGAGACATCCCAATATTGATGGTTGACATGAATGCAAAGATAGGTACAATCAACACCGGCTTTGAAGAAGTCATTGGAAAACATGGGCTAGGAATAATGAATGAAAATGGGAAACTATTCTCAAACTTCTGTGCTTCAAATCAACTGGCTATAGGAGGAAGCATGTTTCCACATAAGAGAATACACAAGGCAACATGGATATCATCAGAGCATAGAACAGAAAATCAGATTGATCATATATGCATAAACAAGAAGTTTAGATGATCATTGCTGGATGTAAAGGTATACGAGGGCTGTCCGGAAAAGAATCGGCCATAATTAATATTAGAAAAACCGTTTGCGCGACATCGATGTAACTTGGCAGCCAAATAGAGTGGCCTGTTATGCACATACGTGTGCAATGTTGACGTTGCTGCACCAATTAGTGCTACCGTTAAAAGCCGTTTAGTGAGCACGTGCACTGTGTAGTCGTCACATTCAAAATGGCTGAACGAGTAGAGCAAAGAATCTGCATCAAATTTTGCGTAAAGCTTCAACATTCCTCCACGGAAACTATTATGACGATTCAGAAGGCTTTTGGAGACGATGCAATGAGTGCTACACAAATAAAGGTGTGGCACAAACGCTTCAAAGATGGTCGAGAATCTGACGAATGTGATCCCATTTCTGGCAGGCCTGCAACAAGCAGAACACCGAAAATGTTGAACGTGTACGGGCTGCAATCAACAAAGATCGGCGACTGACAGTGCGAGAACTAGAAAAAGATCTGGAAATTACAAAAACTATTGTATCAGAGACTCTGACCCAGGATCTGGGTATGATACGTGTCGTGGCAAAATTCGTTCCGCGGATTCTGCTACCAGAGCAGAAGGAACTTCGTGCCACAGTTGCTAATGATTTGCTTCAAACCGCAACCAATAACCCAGATTTCATGAAGAAAGTCATAACCGGAGATGAATCGTGGATCTACTGCTATGATCCAGAAACGCCGATCTTTGTTGATTGCAGCCCGTACACGTTCAATATTTTCCGGTGTTCTGCTTGTTGCAGGCCTGCCAGAAATGGGATCACATTCAACAGATTCTCGACCATCTTTGAAGCGTTTGTGCCACACCTTTATTTTTGTAGCACTCAATGCATCGTCTCCAAAATCCTTCTGAATCATCATAATAGTGTCCGTGGAGGAATGTTGAAGCTTGATGCAAAATTTGATGCAGATTCTTTGCTCTACTCGTTCAGCCATTTTGAATGCGACGACAACACAGTGCACGTGCTCATTAAACGGCTTTTAACGGTCGCACTAACTGGTGCAGCAACGTCAACATTGCACACGTATGTGCATAACAGGCCACTCTATTTGGCTGCCAAGTTACATCGATGTCGCGCAAACGGTTTTTCTAATATTAATTATGACCGGTTCTTTTCCGGACAGCCCTCGTATAGAGGAGCAGATGTGGCTTCAGATCACCATCTTCTGATAGCCAAAGTAAAAACGAAACTCCAAGAGATATGCAACAATGCAAAATTATAGACAACAATTTAATGTAGGACATCTAAGAAATCAAGAAACAAGAGACAAATTTGCGGTCACAATATCCAACAAATTCCAAGTGCTCCAACAGCTGGAAGATGTAGAGAATACAGAAGACTATTGGCAGCAAATCAAAACTGTATGGAATGAGACATGTGAAGAAATACTGGGGAAAAGGGAACGACAACAAAAAGCATGGAAAACAACAGAAACCATCAATAAGATAAAAGACAGAAAAAACAAATAGATTTAAACACAAGCAAAACCAGAAGTTCCAAAGCCAAGGCTCAAGAAGTGTACACAGAAGCAAACAAAGAAGTAAAAAGAAGTATCAAAAGAGAAAAGAGGAAGTATATTGAGGAGTTGGCAAGAGAGGCAGAAGATGGTGCAACCAAAGGAAATATGAGAAACTGTGTATAACAGCACAAAGAAGCTGACAGGGAAGTACAAGCAAACAAGTTGCCTCATAAAAGACAAGAATGGAAAACTGCTCAGCAATATAAAAGAGCAAATGAAGAGGTGGACAATATGTTGAGGACCTTCTACACAGACCAGCTCCACAACCCCCCCCCCCCCCGGGACATCCAGCCAGCAGAAGAAGAGCTACAAATTAACGGTGAAAGACCAACGAAGGAAGAAATAAAGCCATAAAGCTTCTAAGAGATGGAAAAGCGTCTGGACCTGATGGCATTCCAGCAGAGGCCATCAAAGCAGATATCGACACGGCTACAGACATGTTATATAAATTACTTGGTAAAGTCTGGGAAAAGAAAGACATACCCGCAGAATGGAGGGAATGATATCTGGTTAAGTTGCCTACGAAGGGACATTTACAAGAGTGCACAAATTATAGAGGAATAATATTACTATCAGTGCCAGGAAAAATATTAAACAGGATTATCCTTGAGAGATTAAAAGAGTCCATAGACAAGAAACTGAGAGATGAACAAGCAGGTTTTCGACAAAACAGATCTTGTACAGACCAGATAGCCACTTTGAGAATAATAGTTGAACAAAGTCTGGAATGGAATTCACAACTATGCATCGGATTTGTGGACTACGAAAAGGCATTTGATAGTGTAGACAGAGAATCACTTTGGAAATTGATGAGGCATTATGGAGTTCCCCTGAAGATCATTAATTTAATAAAGAAAACATATGAAGACATGACATGCAGAGTTCTTCATGAAGGACAGCTTACAGAACCGTTTGTGATAAGAACAGGGGTGCGACAGGGATGCCTCTTGTCTTCATTTCTTTTCTTACTAGCAGTAGACTGGGTTACGAGAACATCGACAACACACAACATAAATTGAATCTAGTGGACTCTAAATAAGCAGTTGGATGATCTGGATTTTGCGTATGACTTGGCTCTTCTGTCCCATAACCGTAATCAGATGCAGGACAAATTGAAAACACTCAAAGAGAGGTCACAGCAATTGGGTCTGAAAATACAAAAATAATAAGAATAAATGCAGGTAATGATAACAGGGTTGAACTTGAAGAAACACCAATACAAGATGTAGAATCGTACACATATCTTGGCAGTAATATTGACAAAGTTAGAGCGACAGTTATATCAAAATAATAATACAAAAATCAAGAGGCGTTTTCATTGCATTTTGAAATATACGGAGATCAAGAGAAATCGGATCCAACACGAAAATAAGAATCTTCAACTCAAATGTGAAGTCAGTCCTATTGTATGGCTCTGAGACATGGAGAACAACAAAGACAACAACCAAAAAGCTACAGACTTTCATAAATGGGTGCTTGCGTAGAATAGAGGGATTAAAATGGTATGACAAGGTTACCAACGTGGAACTGATGACAAGAACTAGACAAGTGCCAGTGGAACAAGAGATGAGAAGAAAACGCTGGCGATGGATAGGACACACACTGATGAAACCTGTTGACAGCATTACAAGGCAGTCCTTGTTCTGGAACCCCCAGGACAAGAGAGACAGTGATAGACCAAGAAGCACACGGAGAAGAGAGCTGGAAATAGGTGAAAATGATGAGGAGAACGTGGAAAGAACTTGAGATGACGGCACGTGACAGGAGGACTTGGCATGTGTTTGTTGAAGGCCTATGCTCCGTTGGGAGTGGAGCGTTATGAATGAATCTGATGTTTGCGCACCAGTGCAGTGGTCCCTGTATCATCTTCATCCTCGTTCGCAGTCAGACTTCCACATTAATGACTCTAATAAAGGTAGTAGGCAGCTCAAGGTTCTTGGCAGTATTGCTATATGCATCAGGATTTTTGCTTTGCTTTGTCGTAGGAGGCGTCTGTGGCCTAATGGAAATGAACGCAGTTTCATAATCCAGATATACCAGGTTCGAAACCTGCTGCAGGCGGTTTGGTAGCAGATCGCTTTGTGTGGATTTTTAACAACGGTATAAGCGCCGTACCGTTCAGAAAGCAATGGCAAACTACTGAATGAAAAAAATTGCCTAGAAAAATCACAAACAGCCAATAAAAGCTGGGGTTGATTGCCACGTCCTGTAAAGGATAAGCAACTAACTTTGTCGTAGGAAGTCTCATTCAAATTAGCCACAAAGTACTTTCGATATATTAGGGCGCAGGTCTAACTATAAAAGGTCTCGCGGTCTGCACAATATGTGGAAATATAACGCTTTGTTACATATTTTATCTACACTAAATTAGGAAGTCAGGAACAAACAGACACACGGGGTCAGGGGTTCATGTAATGACGTGTCTGACGGGGTAATTTGTCATTTCTGGTTTATTAGTTTAAGAAAGTCAGTGTGTGTGTGTTTAATTTGAGGTTGGGATGGGCGACGACTGTAGGAAAGGAAAGAAAAGATAAAAGATTTCTCTGCAGCACAGGTCAAGAAAAATCTTCTTCGTGCGAGTACTCAGTAATGACAAAGCCAAGTTTTATTACCGAAGCATCGATTTCAGATGGTCCCATTGGCTCAGTGGTAACAGCGTGTTCCTCTATGGTCCCATTGGCTCAGTGGTAACAGCGTGTTCCTCTCGTGACACTGTTACTGGGCTTCCGTATCGAAACCTGGTCTCGTCACGCTCAAGTCTACCCAGATGTAAATAGGTATGTAGTTCTTAAGTTAGGAAATGAAAAGATGGCGAGGAAGGGTACGGGTCACCCCCACAAATTAAAGAAAAAGACTAGACCTAGTATGGCGAAGTCTCTAACATGTCACTCACCTACGGCAGTTTCTGCTATGGGCCTTCCTTTACCTTTTAGGTATGTAGACATTTAGGTATGTAGGCATTTAGGTATGTAGACATTTAGGTATGTAGACATTTAGGTATGTAGACATTTAGGTATGTAGACATTTAGGTATGTAGACATTTAGATAGATCAGATAAATAAACAAACTGGCGGACAGACGATGAGGCAGACAGACATACAGTTGGAAACAAATATAAAAGAGTACGAAAGATAGACTGTTGGAGACTGATGGGCAGTTGGCAGATGGCCTGATAGGAAGGCAGGCAGACAGACAGGTGGGTGGTAGATAGTTAGGTAGGTTAACAAAAAAGCAGGCAAGCAGGTAGGTAGGTATGTAAGTACGTATGTAGTTAGGTAGGTAAGCATGCAGGCAGACATGTAGGTATGTAAGTAAGTAAGTAGGCAGACATGTAGGTATGTAAGTAAGTAAGTAGGCAAGAAGGCAGACAGGTAAGTAGATAAGTTGTTAGGTAGGTAGGCAGACAGGCAGGCAGACAGGTAGATAGCTAGGTAGGTAAATTAATATTAGACAAACATAAAGATATGTTTTCAGGCGCTCCTAAGAAATAAAGAAGTAGAACACCAGACAACAGAAAAACAACAGACGCGAGTGGCTTACCCAGGGTTCGAACCCCGTACCTTCCGTACGACTACACCTCCTAGCCATACAAGCGAATCACACTATCCTCCCGGCCAGCTAGGCATCCCCAAAAAAAGATGCTTTACTGGCTGGTCAATAGTGCGAAACACAAGACAACACCGGAAGTTTACAATGGGCACCTCAGCCTATTAATGACGCAATCACGTCTGTTGTTCCCCTATTCTACACAATGTGACAATATAAGATGTTATTTTCAAGCTCCATAATCATATAAGGTCTTATTTCTTCTATTTCGCCTGTCATGTTTACAAACTACCTACTTCGCAGATCTAACATTATAATCTCCTCGAAAATGTTATTTTCTTGTAATTATTTATCGACACAAAGTCTATCTTCCGGAAGAATTTCGTCACTATCCTTGTCTTACTCTTTACCGAGATTGTCATCGACCGTGTATTTGGGTACGTCATGTTTGCAAACTAGCACCTTATCATGCGACAACATGGTTTCGTGTATATTCCCAGACAAAAGGTCTGGGTTAACAATAGGAATGTCACTGAGTATAGATTCTTACTTAGTCTGGAGCTGTTGATAGGCGAAAAGCCAATGTGGCAAGTTCGCTCCTTCGCTAATCGCCGCCGATTACAAAAGGAGAAAATTACCACGAGCAGGGTGGATGCAAGATGTGATAAGAAAACATTGAACGATGAAAGCGAAAACAACGAATACCTTAAGAATTAGCACGAAAAAGGAACGGTAGATAATACTGCAGGAGAGGAGTGAAGACGTCAAAAAACGAGCGTATTTCTAACCACTTTGCCAGTCGGAAGATTTCACACAGAATTTTAGAAGCACGTTCGTACATCTACACCGCTGCGCATGGATTGCTGCGCATGGATTGATGCCACTTTTTAAAAACGAGACAAAACAAGAAGTTACTGAGTCATTGATGCTGACCCAAATGTTACAGATCATTGGTCAGAACGTCTGATCACGTGAGGTCAATAACATCTCGTTCTTCCCAGCATCCACTTCACTTCCACACGTCTGCAAGGAACATTCTTTAGAAGAAACTATTTGTTGCTGTCGTGTTCTTTGCTTCTATAGGAAACCAGAATTGGGTCGAACTGTCTCCTCGAACTGGAAAATATTTACTCGATCTTAAAGAACAACTCAGATTTTCAGGAAATCAGAAACAAAATAAACTGTGTTTTTAACCCAGAGCAGACATGCAATCACTGACTGACGTTTGACAAATGGAACGTTAAGCTGATGTTTTCCTCTGAAACATTTCTGTACATCTTGAACCCTTTCTCATGTCAATAAATGCAAGAATTTTCAGTTTAAATTAAATCTGTTTGAAGATTCCTTTGTAAACTAAACATCTTTACACAATCTTTAATACAATCAAAATACAATGGAAACAGTTAACTGGAATTTTAAAAAACCCCAAAAAAAAAAAAAAAAAAACACTTGAACGTATCAACAAAGATGTTTTCGTTATCCCACAAACATATAGAAAACAAATTAAGACTTAATACGATATACGATTAACTTAATGGACATGAAATGGCAAGAAAATTAATGGAAAAGAATAAATACTGAAAAAATAAAGCAGCAGCAAGAAAAAATTAAAGATCAAAAAGCAGCAATAACATACAAACCTAAAAAGATTAAGACCGAAGACAAATTAAATATAAGAATTTACATTTAATTGTTGTTCTTTAAAGGAAGAAAAATCGATGAACTTAGCTTTAGCTGATATGTCTAAGACTCAAGTCTGAGCGATATTTATTGTTCGCATTATTTCAAAATTTTTGGCTGGTTGTTTTAATGATAAGTGAATAAAAACATGTCAAATAGTCTTCGAAGAAAACAAAAACGACACAGACATCGTTAAGATAAAGTATAGTCTTCATCAAAATGAACTAAGTCCAACATAAACATAAGAATGTTCAACTCCAATGTCAGTCAGTCCTATTGTGTGGCTCTGAAACATGGAGAACAACAAAATTGATAACCAATAAGTTCCTGACTTTCATAAATGCACTTTTTTATGTCATTAACGTTTCGTTACTCACTTTCATCGTCTTGTGATCTAGATGGTTGCTTAAAGCTTTGATATTTATTTCTACACCGGACTATCTGTTGCTAGCATTTATATCTCTACATACCTATTTCACGTCTTCTTATTCTTTGGGCCTTGATCACTGACTGACAAAGCAATTGGTGACCATCACGCATGATATCATCTTGCAGGTCAGCAACAAACACCTTGCTTGGTCAGCCGCCATCCTTCGTTTGCTGCCTCAGCTCGGGTTCATGCTTCCCTTCTCTGCCCCCACAGTTCTCAGCCAGGTAGCTTTTGGTCCGGACTGCTTTCACTTTCCATTTGGAGTCCATATCATGGCAGTTCTGGCGATGGTGTCAGGATCTTATGTGAGGATATGAACAACCCAATTTCAGCGTCTATCCGCTATGATGGTGCGTATGGTTTCTTGTATTCCCCGTCAATTTCCTAACATTTCCTGTCTTCTACTACTTTGTCAAGTACTATGCCAGTTGGCGTAGACGATCATACCTCTTCACAACCTCCTGTCCCTCGCGTTTTTTATTACTTTTGTTATAGAAATATTTCCATGTCAAGATATAAAACTTCTCATTCCTTATCACTTTGTTGTCCTCTATTGCTTTGTCTTCAATCGTCTCATGTTGTCACAATGTAATCCAGATTTCATCTTGTCATAAAATGTCCAAAGAAAGTTGATCGCTTCCTTGGTTTCTTTCAAGACACCATCACTACCCTTTTATCTTTTTTCTTTACAATAAAATTTTGCCTCGTTTTGACCAGGTGCGCACAGTTCAGCTTAGACATAGGGTCCGTTGGTAATATTATGGCGAATGTCCACATTTTAAAAAGATCTTTTGGTCTGAATCAATGAACATCCACAGAATTTTTAACGTTCTTCTATAACAGCAAATTTCTCTGACTTCAAATTATTTGTCTCTGCTGTCTACTGATGATCTGTGATCATTTCCATATGTCAGGATTACCGCTATATAACACTGACAAATTCTCTTTCTTACTTCCATTCACAAAGTTGTATTACATAAAATGTTGATTATTTTATTAAAAGGTACTTCTGTCTGGGTTGCTCCCTCTTTATATATTTATTATGTCTGGGCAATTTTTTTCTTTATCTCGTAAAGTCTCAGTGAGTCTCTGAGAATACAAAGTAAGACCATAACTCCGTCTGGCACGTCGTAAAGGTAAACTGATCTAACATTGTGGATGGGGATGGCAACCTCATCATGTAAAACAAATTGACACAGAAACTTCCATTACAAAAACACAAAAATGGTGTAGTGCAGGACTCCTGGTGACCGGCTTCATTTGTGGTCCCATACGCCATTGAGCTAAAATGGAAATAATGATGACGCTGATTCTTCTCTTTACCTCTGACACACAACTTCCATCTGATGTTAGCAACGTACCTAGGTCTTTGAATCTGTTGATATGTTTCGTGTATAATGTCGAACCAAATAGTCATTGTTTTCTCTGTAACTCTCTTCATGTTGACGGTGGGGTGAATGTGGGGGAATGTCTCATTGAGGTAGTTTTGGATGATCACATTAACTGTATCATGACACATGACCATCCCGTTGAAGTCTCTTATTCATCAGTCTCTCCTGGCTCGCTCTTTAATGAGCATAAAGCTATGGGAGAAAGCTTATGCCAAAACACAAATTCTTGCAGCCATAGTTTCTATATTATTTTGTGTTACGTTATGAGGCCTCTAGCTCCACCCGCAGCCTCAGATGTGTCGCTTTTTGCGAAAAGTCTGAAGGAACAGAAGTCCTTTCTTTCTTTGTCCCATCAAAGACCCACATGTTCTACAGATGGCTCCCTTACATTTATCATCTATGTCCCCTCAAAGACCCACATGTCCTACAGATGGCTCCCTTACATTTATCATATCTTTGTCCCCTCAAAGACCCACATGTTCTACAGATGGCTCCCTTACATTTATCATCTATCTTTGCCCCTCAAAGACCCACATGTCCTACAGATGGCTCCCTTACATTTATCATCTATCTTTGTCCCCTCAAAGACCCACATGTCCTACAGATGGCTCCCTTACATTTATCATCTATCTTTGTCCCCTCAAAGACCCACATGTCCTACAGATGGCTCCCTTACATTTATCATATCTTTGTCCCCTCAAAGACCCACATGTTCTACAGATGGCTCCCTTACATTTATCATCTATCTTTGTCCCCTCAAATACCCACATGTCCTACAGATGGCTCCCTTACATTTATCATCTATCTTTGTCCCCTCAAATACCCACATGTCCTACAGATGGCTCCCTTACATTTATCATCTATCTTTGTCCCCTCAAAGACCCACATGTCCTACAGATGGCTCCCTTACATTTATCATATCTTTGTCCCCTCAAAGACCCACATGTTCTACAGATGGCTCCCTTACATTTATCATCTATCTTTGTCCCCTCAAATACCCACATGTCCTACAGATGGCTCCCTTACATTTATCATCTATCTTTGTCCCCTCAAATACCCACATGTCCTACAGATGGCTCCCTTACATTTATCATCTATCTTTGTCCCCTCAAAGACCCACATGTCCTACAGATGGCTCCCTTACATTTATCATATCTTTGTCCCCTCAAAGACCCACATGTTCTACAGATGGCTCCCTTACATTTATCATCTATCTTTGTCCCCTCAAATACCCACATGTCCTACAGATGGCTCCCTTACATTTATCATCTATCTTTGTCCCCTCAAATACCCACATGTCCTACAGATGGCTCCCTTACATTTATCATCTATCTTTGTCCCCTCAAAGACCCACATGTCCTACAGATGGCTCCCTTACATTTATCATATCTTTGTCCCCTCAAAGACCCACATGTTCTACAGATGGCTCCCTTACATTTATCATCTATCTTTGTCCCCTCAAATACCCACATGTCCTACAGATGGCTCCCTTACATTTATCATCTATCTTTGTCCCCTCAAATACCCACATGTCCTACAGATGGCTCCCTTACATTTATCATCTATCTTTGTCCCCTCAAAGACCCACATGTCCTACAGATGGCTCCCTTACATTTATCATATCTTTGTCCCCTCAAATACCCACATGTCCTACAGATGGCTCCCTTACATTTATCATCTATCTTTGTCCCCTCAAAGACCCACATGTCCTACAGATGGCTCCCTTACATTTATCATCTATCTTTGTCCCCTCAAAGACCCACATGTCCTACAGATGGCTCCCTTACATTTATCATCTATCTTTGTCCCCTCAAAGACCCACATGTCCTACAGATGGCTCCCTTACATTTATCATCTATCTTTGTCCCCTCAAAGACCCACATGTCCTACAGATGGCTCCCTTACATTTATCATCTATCTTTGTCCCCTCAAAGACCCACATGTCCTACAGATGGCTCCCTTACATTTATCATCTATCTTTGTCCCCTCAAAGACCCACATGTCCTACAGATGGCTCCCTTACATTTATCATCTATCTTTGTCCCCTCAAAGACCCACATGTCCTACAGATGGCTCCCTTACATTTATCATCTATCTTTGTCCCCTCAAAGACCCACATGTCCTACAGATGGCTCCCTTACATTTATCATCTATCTTTGTCCCCTCAAATACCCACATGTCCTACAGATGGCTCCCTTACATTTATCATCTATCTTTGTCCCCTCAAAGACCCACATGTCCTACAGATGGCTCCCTTACATTTATCATCTATCTTTGTCCCCTCAAATACCCACATGTCCTACAGATGGCTCCCTTACATTTATCATCTATCTTTGTCCCCTCAAAGACCCACATGTCCTACAGATGGCTCCCTTACATTTATCATCATTCTTTTCCGTTTCGCTCCCAATAGATCATAACGCTACTACTACAGTCGGTCCCTTGCAGGAAGCCTGCACAAAGTATTGACAGTGGTGGTTTCTGTTGCAGTTTTTTTACATGATGAGGTTGCCAGCCTCCCTCCCATCCATAACCTCAAACTAGTCACTGTTTGTGACATACCTGAGGAAGTAGAGGTTCTATTCCTTCTTTGTTTTCTCAAAGGATAACGTGAATGACACTGGACACCCTTACGTGGGCACCCTTACGTGGGCACCCTTACGTGGGCACCCTTACGTTGCTAAATGGAAAAAAAGAGTACCACATTTACAAAATGGTAGTTTTTAAATCTGAAAAAAGCCAAACTGAAAAAAAGCCAAACTGAAATAAGTTAAACTAAAAAATATGATTACTAAAGTTACTCGTATCCGGACAAAGAAGACAATAGTCCATCTTCCTACCAAACACTCAGAAAACGATTACTCAGGATCGCAAAAAGCTCCGTCACTTGAAGCTCTCTAAGACGGCTCGGTCACCAGAAGCTCCGTACAAGCCATTCTTTTAATTACTGGGGCAACGAATCGAACCAACGTCATCGATCTCCGCGACGCTATCTGTTTGTGCGGATCGGCCACTGTACGGTGATCCAATTAAAGCGAGCCGTTTATTTCCAGCAGCCTGGAAGTACTGGGTCTGGCTGTAGATTAAGCAGGAGAATTCATCTTCTTGTGAGGACTAAGTGTTCTGTAAGGTACGGCTGGAAATGACGTTGGAAATAGCCCATACCTAACTGCCAGTATTCAGCACGCAAAGACATTAATCACGACTTCCAGAAGTACTACAGTCAACAACAAAATAATCGATATTTTGCTTATGTGATTTGTTCTATTCCGTCATTATATTTCGTTGTTTATTCTGGTCAAAGAAAGAATCGATAACTTCCATATATACTTTGCTCTATTTGCCAACATTAGCCCCTTGTTTGTTTTCGGAGATCTCTGATGAAACAGTAAGTACAGGACTTAATAACCATAATTTGAGATTTGGCATTGGGCTGGAAAACTTGTCTGGTAAAACAAACAGCTACATAAATCATAGCCACAAGATCATGTAAGTTTTGTTGTGCAGGCTTCCTTAAGGGGACCAACTGAAGTTGTGGGTTCATACTCCATATGGAGCGAAAAGAAAACTGGTTATGATGATTCGAACATTGTCTTTAATTATTCCTGTCAAATTAGTAATCGATAAATTGATATGTCATTTGTTCTATTCCAATATAATGTTTTTTTATTTCTGTCAAAGAAGTCATCTTCATCTTCGTACACTCTCAGACGTCAACCTAAATACCCGGTCCCAAAAAATGCCGTGTTGAAGTCGAATGTGTCGGCCGAAAAGCGCAAATATCACAGCTTCGCTGTAAACGGACACAACGCAACCAACGTCCTTGTCAGGACGAACGAAGATGAAGAAGAAGAAGATCCTAAATACGTTAGAAGAAAGCAACGATCAACCTGAGGTTGTTGATAGCTTCTTAAGAGTTTTTCCAGGAATGGTACCGGTGATCGTCATCTGCTCTTTCTCTGTTGGTTCTACGTTGGGAACTTTTGCAACACAAAGCTTATTTAGATGTTATTTGATCTGTGCGTAGCTACACTCATTGGTAGTTCCTACCTTCAGCTTGTTGATTAGATGGTATAGCATTATGTTATTTGCCTGTGTGGAATTTGAAGATTACCACTTGTTTACTTTTGTTGAGCCTGTAATATTCATCATTTTTTCTGGTGGCCTGAATGCTCTATATACCCCCTTTTTTCCTGTATCTGCTTCTGGTGACACTCTAGGCCTCTTCATAAGTTTTTCTTGTAGCAGGTTGAGGTAACTTTCCACCTACCTTTGGTTTGGTTTGGTTTTAAAGACTATCTTCTATTCATACGAACAACTCCATCAGTGCTCGATCTCCTCCATTAGATCGCACAAGGAGGATCTCAGCACAGTGCACGAACTCCGAGGCACCGGTGAGAATCCCGATGTGTGTATATAGGAATCACACATTCTATAAATATTTTTGTGGTGGGTAGGTTTCTAATTTTTAAATTCTGCCAGGGCAGCGGCCTTATGGCCTACTCTTTACGATTTCCAACTGCCGATGGATTTTTAACGTGTGGAACTTGCACACGGGAACTTCTATTTTTCGGCCGAGATCGATAAGGCTAGGCATCCGATCTCACTAACCAGGAGACCAGCGGCAGTATGACATCATTAGGACCACTGGTTCTGAAGAAAGAATCCATAAATTATATTAGGGAATCGAACCTGGTACCTTAAGAATTCGAGGCGGACGCCATACCTCTGAATCACTCCGACCCCTCCACCTTTGCAATTAGGCAACCTCTTCCTTTGCAAACATGTTCCAATGACGAAAGGTAACGATATTATGCTTATGTACGCCATCACGTTTAGTAGTTGAACATGTGTCTTATTTGTACACGACCTTGGCGACATTGCGAGAGAATTTGACAAAACTGGGTAAAAGGCATCTATCTGGTTATGAAACGAGCGCAGTAGGCTATGGAACTCAAAATAGAAAGTAAATATCCACTTTGGATATTGCAACCAAAATGGAGTGAGTTCAGTTCTTAGCTATAAACAAGAGGATGACGACTGAAAGTCCTGGTCCAAATGACCTCGCCTCCCATTAAGTGTAAAGGTGAAGGTTGTTCCTTAGCAGACTCTGCGAACGAGATTTGTGTTAGAAACTTCCTTAAACCAGGTCTCAGCTTTATGAAATGTGGTCACCAGGCCAGGTCTCAGCTTTATGAAATGTGGTCACCAGGTCTCAGCTTTATGAAATGTGCTCACCAGGTCTCTTCTTTTCTGCATTTACTTTCCCTAATTCAAAAGCTTCGAACGTAGTAACTTTGCCGTGAAAAGCAAGCGTTCTAACCGCTCCTTAAGTCGACGCTATCCTTGAAGTGTAAATATTTTACACGTTTGGAAACATTAGTTTGACGGGAGGACCACCTCTGATGATCAGATTATCTCCTATTACAATGATCTGTATAGGGTATCCTATCAGTGTGCACGAGTAATAAATTTCTCAATGACAACAAATGGAAGGGTCATAAATAAGCAAACATTGTAATCACAAGTGCAAGAAGTATTCCCATCAAAGACAGAATCGATATTTTGCTTATATGGTTTGTTTCTTTCCATCTTAGTATTTTTAAATTTCTGTCAAAGATAATCGATACTTTGCTGATAAGTTCTGTTCTGCTTCATGATTGTGTTTTTATATTTCAAGAATCACTGGTTTGCTTCATTACTTGAAGATTGTCGGACACACAATAAAGATTGAAGATTGTCGGACACACTGGATACAAGAAAGAATGAAGACTGTAGACACTCAAGAAGGAGTAAGAATACGATAGAGCACATAAGAAAGTAGAGGCTAAATCTCTATTGGAAGCTTAAGGCTGCGCTAAGCCCAGAAGGAATAGAGACTATAGCCATTAAAACAGATTACAAATTGTGGAACTAATACAAAAGATTAAAGATTGTAGAATTCACACGAAAGATTAAAGATTGTAGAATTCACACGAAAGACTAAAGATTGTAGAATTCACACAAAAGATTAAAGATTGTAGAATTTACACGAAAGATTAAAGTGTGCAGGGCACCCAAGGATTCAACACTGTAGGACACACAACAAAGACAAAGACTAAAGATTGCGGGACACACAACAAAGACAAAGACTAAAGATTGCGGGACACACAACAAATATTAAAGTAGGAAACACACAGCACATTAAAGTCTGTATGACACACCAGGAAGTGTAAAGATTATAACGCACACAAGAAATATGAAAGATTTCAGACCACGCTAGAGGAATTGCAAATCGTAGAACACCTCCACAGGATTAGAAGCAGAAGACACAAAGGATCATCAAGTCTATATTCCAGAAAAGGAGAATTGGGGTGCATAGGGAAGAACTGACGCCATGGGGTGGATATGAAGACTGGGAACGGAGGCCAAACAACATGAAATGACAAACCTATAAATAATTAAGTAAGCCACCCGCTATAACATGGCTGAATATAGTTATGTTATAGTTTTCTACTGCATGTCATCATGACGTCACTAATTCTTCTGTGGTCAATTATCTGGGTTCACTGGTTATGAAGCTATGAAACAACGCGTCAAAAATGACATGGGGGCGAGTGAAAAAAAAAGTCAATGGAATGAAATATTAGTAACTACAAATGGGGACAATTATTAAAATTGTGTCCAAAATCAAACATCCGCCATTATTAAGGATGTGAACCAAATGCGCGCAGTTTCGACGGGTGCACACTTTAGTTTCCCGGTTGGAAATACGCCATAAAAAAGATTGCAATTTTGGTGTGAAAAGATGTGATGGGTGTATAAGAGTATTCTTTATATGGGGAATCATCTAAAATTTTTATCTTTATCAACGTGCGACACATTGCATAAATAAAGTTTATTGCTAAGGCATATGTCACGCCTTTGCGGAGGCTTCTGCCTGAAAGCTAATTGCACAAGTAGTTCGTGTAACATAAACGAAGAAAAATGGGGAAAAAATGAAGTAAGTTACGTAATTAAAGACAACTTTATAACTGTTATAAAATAACAATGAAGTGAATATTGTGCAGCAAGTTTCAAGACAAGAATTAGAAAATACTGATGATGATAATGGTAATAATAAAAATGATGAGTATATTAATGGTAGAGCGTCTGATTGGCGGAGTGGGTAGAGCGCTGCCTCTCGTGGCAAAGGTGCGGTGTTTGAAACACGGTGGCAACACGCTCCAGTGCTCGTCAACTGAAAATTGGTACCTGATTGTTCTTGAGTTAGGGAAGGCAAATGTAGCAAGGAAGATAACTGATCACCACCACCTCCCCATCATAATGACGATGTTTTTTTTCTACGATGGACCCACCGCGGTATGTAAGCCCTCTCCAAGCAGTCACATGCTCTTCAAGCCTTTTATTTTGTGGCAATTAGTTTGAAGTGGTGAGGTTGCCAAACCCATAGGATATGATAATAATTGTTTGAGTACATTAATGCCAATGTTCTTAAAATAGTGATGCTGATCTTCATTAAGTATTTTCATTCGTCGAGGAGAATGTTCTGAAACTATAGCCTGCCATAGCCTGGCGGCTTTCTCTGGGTTGTGTCAAATGTGTCCTTACCACAGGCCTTTTTTTATGTCTTGAATAGCTTAACAATAGTGTTTTTGAAGTTTTTAAGCTTAATGATTCTACCGCAGGTGTCGGCAACCTAGGATGACTTCTCGGACAGGTAAATGCTTTCGATCCTAGAATTGTCTACATACATGAGGTAAACACCGCAATGTCTTCATGATTTTGAACCATCGCGGTGCTCAACAAGAACGTCGCTAGATTGAAATGACGTCAAATAAAATTAATTACGTAGACGCGCGTGCAGAGTAACGACAGTTGACTTTTGAAAGTGTATCCAGTCGGAATGGCTGCGTTTCATGTGTGTTCCTGCTGATGTTCTTATGTCTGCCAGTGTGTCTCCATACTAGGGAGGTGTTTACGCATATTTATGACAGAGATTCATTTACTGACCAGAGAAGTATCATTTTGATAATGTACGCTTGAGTACCATATAATTATATCGCGGACGTACCAGACAGACAGTACAATAGGTGACGAAAGCACCATTACTGCCATAGTTTTAGGCATGAACTTTGATGGCCCGTTGTGGTTTGCCTGGATGAACAAGAGTATCTAATGATTATGATTATCATATGGAGCTATATGTTGTGGGACATATAAATAAAGTGTCAAGAATCGTCAATAGGAGTGATCTATAATTATTTCACACGTTTCTGTGTTCGTTACCATCTAACAGTTAAACCATTATTACCCTAGATTCGCTTGACCAATATTATCTAACTAGTGTAAAAGCCCGTCATAAGACGGGAATTACATTCAAAAGCACCAATACCTAACGGCAATTTTACTTATTCAAAAGTATTTTAAAAAATCACTGTGCATCACCACAGTACACGACCTACGTAGCAGCAGCGAGGACCCAATGTGTGTATACGGGATCACACATTCTATAAATATATTATTATGCACACCGACATTTGCGCATTGTTCTTTGGTAAGTGTTACTGTTTTCGGGAGAGTACATATAAGGGAAACAATACAATTAATGTCTAACTTTCAACCAAAGTTGCATTCCTTTGCGTTACTGACAGAAAAAGCTGGGATTTTATATATATTGATGATACCAAGATAAAATGCCACGTCACAATAAAAAAAAAAAAAAAAAGTGTTCTGATGCCAGATTGTATCGGCTGTTGCCATTTATCCGAATCCATCAGCTTCCAGGGCATGCTGTAAGGGCAACAACATGACCTCCTGCTCCAGTGCCTAGTCTAGCACCCGCCGAGACATCGTCTCGAGAACGAGCTCCCATAGTCAGCAATGACTAAAAGGGATATTACTATTGCTGTCGACAACCAGTCGAACGTGTCGAACTATAGATTCCATGGGATAATTTGGTAGATCACTACGTGGTGTAAGGGGACACAATAATGTTTTCACGTAGGTAAATTGCAGGTTAGCCCTCTCCTTCTGACATTTAAAAGTGCCCCCATGTTTAAATGTACTTTCACAACTTTCCCTGTAAAATTGACGTTATTTGTGACCTGCACAAGATAGGATGCGATCCTTTGTTTAAACCAGGGTTGTGGAGTCTTCCAACACATTTTTGACTCTGACTCTTGTAATTTTAGAAGTCTGACTCCAACTCCCGACTCCGACTACATTGTTTTTACTAGTCACATGGCATAAAATTCAGACTCGGAGTCGGAACATTTTTTACCGACTCCGACTTCAATAAAAAACGACTAATTCCCGACTTCAATAAAAAAACGACTAATTCCCGACTCCAATAAAAAACGACTAATTCCCGACTCCGACTTCAATAAAAAACGACTAATTTCCGACTCCGACTTCAATAAAAAAAAAACGACTAATTCCCGACACCGACTTCAAGAAAAAACGACTAATTCCCGACTCCGACTTCAAGAAAGAAAAAACGACTAATTCGTGACTCCGACTTCAAGAAAAAACGTCTAATTCCCGACTCCGACTTCAAGAAAAGACGACTAATTCCCGACTCCGACTTCAAGAAAAGACGACTAATTCCCGACTCCGACTTCAAGAAAAGACGACTAATTCCCGACTCCGACTTCAAGAAAAAACGACTAATTCCCGACTCCACATCCCTGTTTTAAGGGAAATTAACATTCGGCAAAATTTGAATTTTCCACCGCTCTACCGATGTAATTGAAAGAAGAAGATCGTGCGGCCGAGATGTAAGTTACAATAAGGCTGCACTTGTGTATTCTAAATACTGTTTATCCTGACAACAGACGTGCTTGTATCAAAGTAAATCTTTCGAGAGCCCAGTGTTTCTAAAGTAGAATCCCACAGCGCAAGGGTTGCCGACCGCTGTTGTACAAGATAGGGCTTCATGTCCAAGCCTCCTTAATTGCCATTTACAAACAGCCTAGCACTTTCATCATCATGCACGTTTGGTTTGGTTTTAAGGACTATCTTTATTGCATACATACAACACCATCAGTGCTCCGATCTCCTCCACTAGATCGCACAAGGAGGATCACAGCACAGTGCACGAACTCCGTAGCACCGGCGAGCATCACAGTGTGTATATATAGGAATCATACATTATAAATATTTGTGTGGTGGGTAGATTTCAAATTTTTAAATGTTGCCAGGTCAGCGGCCTGATAGGCCTACTCTTTACGATTTCTAACTGCAGTAAGATTTTTAACATGCGCTACACGGGACCTCCTATTTTTTCGTCCTTATCCGAGAAGGCTAGGAATCGGATCTCACTGCCCAGGAGACCAGGGAAAAGTATGACATCATTAAGACCACTAGTTCTGAAAAAACAATTTCCATAAATTATATTCCCTCTACTTGGAATCGAACCCGGTACCTTTAGAATTCGAGGCGGACGCCATACCTCTGAGCCATTCCGATCTACCCCCCCCCCCTCCCTTTTCCCATGCACGTCACGCACTGACGTGCACAAGGCAATGTGAGTTGCTTTGGACGCACGGGTAACCTAGTTTGGGGATTGTGACGTCATGTTTTGAACGGGGCAGTGCGGACTTTGTTATGTCCGAGATATAGATTATTGGAATTTTCTGGCAGTTTTGTATAAGCCAGTATGTTATATTGATTCAATTGGTATTCTTGACGAAGCCAATGATGGAAGGATCATGTAAGTGTCGCCCCGGTTATATTTGTATATTTATTGCCGTAAACTAAAGTATCAGGCCGCTCCCAGTTGTAGTCTAGCGGGAAGTCATCTTAGCATGTAATTTCCTAGAATGGACAGACGGAGTCGGTGGTCATATTAGATTACCGTAGAGGAATAATACCTACGTGTAAACCAGTTTATTTATTCGTATGCTTCATATTTTATATGCCGTACATTCAACAATGCCAGAAGCGTGGCATAGAATGGGAGAGGTTAGTCAACTGGAATCTCTAACCTGTTCGTATTATCGTGTATGACTTTGTTTGAAACTATATGCTATCTAACGTTATGTTTTGGAGAACGTATGGGATTGTGAAGTATGATATGGAAGATTTTATCCTGGAGTATGAATACGTTACCATGATAGACGTCCTTGAAGGAAGGTCAATGGACTTGAATGAGAAGAATATTATACGGTAACAGTTTTGTGATCCTTAGTCACTTGAGTCAGAGGACTTTATTGGTAGAGAATCTTCAGGAACTTTAAAAGTAATTACCATTATGCTGATGTATGATCTTTGCGCCTGTGACGATGTTAGTCTTGTCCACTCCGTATGTGTCATGTTGAATAAAATCTATGTACAGTCATCACCGACTTATGTACTGCCAGTACTTGCCCAGTTCACCCAGTTCAACACTACTTGTTGAAGTTCGTTTGAAGAATATTGTTGACATTCGTTCATTTTAACCATTCGCGTTTTAAGCTACCTCTTCACCAGTATAAACTGTACTCAACCATAAAACGGAGTCAACAGTAATTGGTGTGCCAGTCTGGTTTTGAAATCAAGAATTTCACAGGAAACGTACCCAATACAATTATCATTAATGGAAGATCTGAACTTTCAAGGCGACAACATCTTGGGATCATCTGAAGATCTGAACTTTCAAGGCGACAACATCTTGGGATCATCTCTTTGTCACTATTACGTGCAAGCTGTGGTCTAATAACTCAGAACGAAGTATTTTATCCTCACACGTACATACACGGAGACGAGGCACATTGGTTTTTTTTTTCCTGCACGCGAGATGAGTATAACGTGTTGTCGTTGTACCCTTTATTACGTTTAGCTGTGCCTTAAATAATTATGTCCATATTTATATTTTCCTTGTTATATGTTATATGTTGTTCATTTGTCGTGGGAGGTAGGGAGGTTGATCTGACGAACGAGATCCATCTCGAAGCCAATTCGGGCTCTTCGTCAGACGTTCTGTAGGGCTCAACTTGTAAGTTTCAATTGAGCGATAGTTCCGGTACAAGGCTAGAAACCTTGCCGAAGTTCCGATCGCTAATTGTCCCTTATAATAGTATCTGTTTAGCTGTTCCGTCAAGTTTTTATTGTTGTTCTCGTAGTTATTTTTATTCGTAATTTAGTTTTATGATGAATTTTGTTTGTATTTTGCGTCCATCTCACCTTTCCTGTCGTTCAGTTTTTTACAAAACCTATGTTTTTTACACTGTGTTGTCAATTGTACTGTTAATTATCTGATCGTAGTTATCGTCGTATATTTTTACGATATTCTATTTTAGTTATACATTTTTATTTTTTTTTGATTTCTACGATTGTGTTCACCCGTCCAGTTTATCATGTCTTGTCGATTATGTTTCTATTGTCTTTCTCGTTGTTCATTTCATGACATTTGATTACATAAATTTATTGATTAATAACATATTTAATAATTATATGATAACATTATACCGTTCTAAGGACAGGAACGAAGAACACTTGTTATAGTAACAAGGTTAACTAATTTATATTGATTAATTATCATTTTAAATATCTAGAGTACTGTGACTACTTATATAGAATAATGTATTCACTCGATTATTTCATTAAGCAAGCAAAAGCTTTGCAAATACCTGCTGAAGAGGTAAGACAATTCGCTATGTCAGAATATAAAGAGGCTCAAAGGTTGGAAGCTCAAAGATTGGAAGCTGAAAAGTTAAGATTGGAAAATTTGAAATTTGAGGCAGATCAAAAACGGATTGAGGCTGAGGAACAAAGAAGAAGATGAAATTTGAGGAACAAGAGAAGAAGATGAAATTTTTTGAGGCTGAGGAACAAGAGAAGAAGATGAAATTTGAGGCAGATCAAAAACGGATTGATGCTGAGGAACATGAAAAGAAGAGGAAATTTATAGCTGAGGAAGAGGAGAAAAAAAATGAGATTAGCCGCTGAATTAGAAGAGAAACGATTTCAGCGAGAGGCTGAACAAAGCAAAAGGAGGCTGAAAAAGACTTAAATGAAATGGAAAATAAACAAAAAGAAATGGAAGAGAGGAGATTAATAGCTGAACAAAATGTAAAACGACTTCAGCTTGAGATGGAAGAGAATGAAAAAAAAAAACGACAGCATGAACTGAAATTAGCAGAGTCAGAATATGAGAGAATTAGGTTTACTCAGGAAGCTAATTCTCAGAGAACTTTTGAAAGCCAAACTCCATCCAGACATGATTATTTTAAGGAAATTCACCTTAAATTACCAAAATTTAATCCCCCGTCTGATGACGTAATATTCTTCCTAGATAGGTTTGAGGCCACTTGTGGATCTTATAACGTGGATAAAGCGCTATACTGTACATATTTATCCAGATTACTTACAGGGGATGCATTAGCAGTTTATCATACCACCAGCATTGGTGAGAAAAATGACTATAATGCTCTTAGAGCAGCACTTCTGCAAAAATTCCAAATGACAGAAGACGAATATCGTTTAAGATTTCATACATTACTACCTCAATCTAGCAGAAATTTCAATGATTTTCTGTCACAAATACGACTAACACTAGAAAGATGGATTGAATTATCCAAAATTGAAAAGTCATATGAAGGTCTCTTCGATTTACTGATGCGCGATAAGGTACTTTCGTCTGTAAATCCTACATTTCTCGCATTTTTTACACGAACGGAAACCTTTATCTATGAAAGGCTTAGAAGAACATGCAAAAAATTTTTGTACTGCTCACCCAAACATGGATCTAAGTAACGCACAGATTAAGAATGAATTGCCTGTTGCTTTTGCAGCACAACAAAACAATTTTTCACGAAATCGTTCCTTTAGTGCTGACAGGTATGTCAATAAGGGAAATAATTACAATTTTAACAATGATAACTTTTACAAAGGGAAGCAATTTCAACAATCTGCTCCATTTAATGTTTCTTGGAACCAAACTCACAGATCACGAGATTTTGGTAACAATAATTTTAAAAATAATCAAGGACATTATAATAAACAAAACTGGAGATCAAGATCTCAGGGTCCGCAAAACAGACAAGGTTCTTGGAATAAAAATTTTAAAGAACAGCATAACTTTAATTATACAAACTATCGGACTCATCCAAATTTTAACTCTAGTAGAAATGACAATTATGGCAATTTTAATGCAAATAATCAAAATCGATCGCGTCGCAGAGATAGATCGTCAAATAATACGGGTAGACATTCTAATGTCGCTTTAATTGATACACAGGCTAACATTGAACAGGGTAAAGTAACTGAAACTCACAATGCTATGTCTTGTTCTCTTGATTGTACCCAGGTGAAAGACTGTCCAGAATGCTCGACTCTTTTCCAGCCTAAGGCGATCACGACGCTGCGTTGCGGACATACCTTGCCTAGCCTACCTATAGTCTGCACAGCCACTGCTACGTCAGTACACCAGGGACAGGGCTCTCTTAAGTTTAACAAGGGATTTGTCAACAACATTTCATGCTCTCTCCTATTTGACTCAGGTTGTAGCACTGTGGGCGTCCGGACCTCGCTGATCAACCCAAGTTGTGCCACGGGCCGGGTTGTCAAGTGTGTGACTTTCGGCGGCACCGTCGAAACATTTCCCACTGCTATTATTGATCTTAATACACCTTTCTTTTCAGGAAAGATCCAAGCATGTCTTCTTCCAAATCCAATATGTGATGTAATACTTGGTCGCATACATGGTATTAAAGAGTGTACACCGCAGCAAATAGCTGAATGGGAAGAGCGACATATTCAAACTGCAAATGCAGTAGTGACTAGAGCGCAAGCTACTAATATGTCGCATGATACACCTATTGAACCTACAGTTCATACCACTTGTGATGATGATGCTCCTATTTCACGGGAGTTGTTTGCAACATTGCAAAAGAATGATGATTCATTAAAAAAAAATTTTTCAGTATGTTAACAAAAAGAATACAAGCAACAAACTTGCAAAATCTAGACATGACTTTATACTTAAAAATGGGATTTTGGTGAGAGTAATACGGGAAAAGGATTCATCCTTATGTTATCAGATCTTAGTCCCATCCTCTATGAGATCTCGTATATTACGACATGCGCATGACTCGCAATGTGCGGGCCATATGGGTTTTTCGCGTACCAAATCCAGAGTGCTTTCGGCATTCTACTGGCCAGGCGTCCATAGGGACATCACTCTCTATTGTCGGTCCTGTTTGATATGTCAGGAAGTTAAGGTACGGGGTCCATTTCATGCGGCTCCTATTCAAGCTGCGGACATCCCGATTAGACCATTTGATAAAATGGCCATTGACATTATTGGTCCGATGCTTCCATCTGCTAGAGGGCATACGCATATCCTTACGTGCATTGATATGTGCACTCGTTGGCCTGAGGCCATCCCTCTCAAGAACACTTCATCTGCCAGTGTAGCAGAGGCATTGATGTTAATCTTCTCACGCATTGGTTTTCCACGGAAAATCTTGTCGGATCATGGGGTTCAGTTCATTTCTGAATCCATGTCTCAAGTTATGAAGACATTAGGTATAGACAGATCTCTTAGTTCTATTTATCATCCGATGTCAAATGGGTTAATTGAGCGTCTCAATAGGACACTCAAGCAGTTGTTGGGTAAGATGACTCAAGACCATCCCCAAGACTGGGATCGGGTCCTACCCGCTTGTCTCTTTGCGTATCGCGAAGTACAAAATCAAGCAACGGGGTTTTCTCCATTCCAGCTTGTTTTTGGCATGCAACCACGCGGTCCGATGTCGTTAATCCACGACTTATTGGTTGACGAGAATATTGAAGAGGAAACTCAATCATCTTATGAGTATGTGATCTCTCTGAGAAAGAGAATCATAGATGCTTGTAGACTAGCTACTGCATCATCTGAACAAGCCAAAGAAAAAGCTCGTCTATTTGCAAACAAGTATAGACGTCTTCGCCAGCTCATACCTGGTGATGAAGCTTTTGTCTTACTACCTGCGCATAACAATCGTCTTTTAATTACCTGGAGAGGTCCTTTCAGGATCATCTCAAGAATATCCGATGTCGACTACATCGTTGATGTTAATGGTAAACATAAAACCTTCCACATTAACATGTTGAAGGAGTATTACTCACGTCCTGATTATCTACAGTCAGTGTTTCAGGCAACTGACGATCCTACACCTCCTATTCAACACTATTCTAGTTTGTCAGTCATCCAAGAAGAAGAATCTTCTTTCGATGATGTACAACTACCAATACCAGTTGTACCACTCCATTCCACTGAGAAATGGAATGATGTTACGATCTCATCTACTCTTTCGGCTGATCAACGTCAGCAAGTCTCTAATATTCTACACTCGTATGAGGATGTCCTCACTGACATCCCAGGTCATACGTCAGTCATCCAACATGACATTATTCTGACTGACGATACGCCTATTCGAGTTCGCCCATATCCTATTCCTTTACACTTTCGTGATAAGGTTGATAAGGAATTGGATGAGATGCTCCAATTAAATATAATTGAACCATCTTCATCACCATATTCTTCTTCCATGGTAATCATTAGGAAGAAAGACAACAATATACGTCTTTGCGTAGATTACAGGAAATTAAACAAAGTTACAAAATTCGATGCGGAACCATTACCTCTTTTAGATGACTTATTGGAGAGATTATCTCATGCTACATTCTTTTCGAAATTTGACCTTTCAAAGGGATATTGGCAAGTGCCACTCACTCCTAAAGCAAAGCCATTCACCGCTTTCTCGACACCACGGGGTCTTTTTCAATGGAATTTTATGCCATTCGGGTTAATGAATGCGCCAGCTACCTTTGTACGCATGATGCGCCGCATATTGTCTCATCGTCCCGATGTCATTACTTATATAGATGACATCTGTCTTTTCAGTGACTCTTGGGATGAACATATTCAGGGTTTAAAATCTTTACTTTCTATCTTACGGGATTATAACTTAACAGCGAAACCTTCAAAGGCTTTTGTCGGTTTTCATGACATCTCATTTCTGGGTCACCGCATAGGTCATGGTTTCATGTATACAGAAGACAGTAACGTCTCTAAAATTTTAAACATCTCAGCACCTAAGACAAAAAAACAAGTTAGGTCGCTTTTAGGACTAATACAGTTCTATTCAAAATTCATCCCTCATTTGTCTACTATAACTGCACCTTTTTCGTCTCTACTGAAGAAAGACACATCTAATGTAATAAAGTGGTCGCAGGATCACCAAACGGCGTTAGACTATATAAAACAATTTTTTTCAAATGCACCTTTTTTGAGGTTGCCTGACAAAAATCTCACCTTCATTCTCCGCAGTGATGCAAGTTCTTACGCTATTGCTGCAGTTTTGATGCAGGAATATAACGGCACCTTATTTCCGGTTATGTACGTATCCAGAAAGCTCACGCCGAGCGAGACGAAATATTCCGTTCTGGATAAAGAGCTCCTTGCTCTTGTCTGGGCAATCACAAAACTGGAACGTTACCTTCTCGGCTCACACTTTGTGGTGGAGTCTGACCAGAAAGCTCTTACCGCACTGAATACAGGGAACGTTAAGTCATCAAAGTCAGCGCGTTACGCTATAGCACTTCAACCGTTCCATTTTGAGATACGAGCTATTCCTGGAGTGCAGAATGTGTTCGCAGACTGTCTATCAAGATGCCCAAGTGAACGTGTCGAAACTAAACCACTTCCAGATGTTGACTGTTAACACTAGTAACCGTGTGTTGATTCTTAAAGTGTTTAATTTTGCATTGCTTCATTTTTGCACATTGTATTTTCAATTTTTCTGTTTCATTGATTCTCTTGTCATTGATCATCATCAGTGTTGCTGTTCATTTTCATTTTTGAAATCATATGTTTCAAATTCTGTTGAAAACTTAGTTGAATTTTATTATCACCTTTTTTTATGGTTTTTTTCATTTTCATTTTCAAACTTGTTTTTACTTCGAATATTACCACATCGTTCCAAAGTAGGTCGATTGTGGATGTGTGCTTTAATGCATACTATCATTTAGTTATATTGATTTCGTTTAATATTCTTTTCTTAATATAGTATAACTTTATGCATTTCATATATCTTGTTGTAGTTTTGACTCACCTCTCTCGGGTATTAAGTTCAAAAAAATTAATAGAATTAATTTTTTTAAGGGGAGGTGATAAGGGAGCTGTTACGTACATTTATTACCTAAGGGGGTAGTCTTCGGTCCTGCCAAATGTACGCACCAGTTTTATATAGTTATATTATTTGTGCGTTCGATTGATTCACGCACTGACGTGCACAAGGCAATGTGAGTTGCTTTGGAACGCACGGGTAACCTAGTTTGGGGATTGTGACGTCATGTTTTGAACGGGGCAGTGCGGACTTTGTTATGTCCGAGATATAGATTATTGGAATTTTCTGGCAGTTTTGTATAAGCCAGTATGTTATATTGATTCAGTTGGTATTCTTGACGAAGCCAACGATGGAAGGATCATGTAAGTGTCGCCCCGGTTATATTTGTATATTTATTGCCGTAAACTAAAGTATCAGGCCGCTCCCAGTTGTAGTCTAGCGGGAAGTCATCTTAGCATGTAATTTCCTAGAATGGACAGACGGAGTCGGTGGTCATATTAGATTACCGTAGAGGAATAATACCTACGTGTAAACCAGTTTATTTATTCGTATGCTTCATATTTTATATGCCGTACATTCAACAATGCCAGAAGCGTGGCATAGAATGGGAGAGGTTAGTCAACTGGAATCTCTAACCTGTTCGTATTATCGTGTATGACTTTGTTTGAAACTATATGCTATCTAACGTTATGTTTTGGAGAACGTATGGGATTGTGAAGTATGATATGGAAGATTTTATCCTGGAGTATGAATACGTTACCATGATAGACGTCCTTGAAGGAAGGTCAATGGACTTGAATGAGAAGAATATTATACGGTAACAGTTTTGTGATCCTTAGTCACTTGAGTCAGAGGACTTTATTGGTAGAGAATCTTCAGGAACTTTAAAAGTAATTACCATTATGCTGATGTATGATCTTTGCGCCTGTGACGATGTTAGTCTTGTCCACTCCGTATGTGTCATGTTGAATAAAATCTATGTACAGTCATCACCGACTTATGTACTGCCAGTACTTGCCCAGTTCACCCAGTTCAACACTACTTGTTGAAGTTCGTTTGAAGAATATTGTTGACATTCGTTCATTTTAACCATTCGCGTTTTAAGCTACCTCTTCACCAGTATAAACTGTACTCAACCATAAAACGGAGTCAACAACGGCATAGAAAGACATTAGGCGGATGGCACAAGGTAGTAGGGATTGATATGTGGTTGTTAAAGATACGTGCTCATTGGTGAGCTGAAATGCATCGATAATGGTGGTGGTGAGGATAATAATGGTGATGATAATGATTATGATGATGATGATTATGATGACAATGATGATGGTAATGGTGGTGGAGATGATAATGATGGTTATGATGACGTTGATGATGATGGTGGTGATGATGATGATGAATACAATGACGATGATTATATGATGATAATGATGATGACGATGATGATGATGATGATGGTAGTGTTGGTGGTAATGATGAACGAACGAACGAACGAACTTTATTTTCAAAGGGTTTAGAATTGGGCACGCATGCCTGTCTAACATTCTGCCTTTCCTTTCTCTCGTCTTCCATACTGAATCCATTTATTCTCACATGTATCTTAAATATTAAAATAACAAAATAAAATACAATAAAATAAAATCCCAACATTGTAACAGTACAATAACAGTCACACAGATTTACAGTACCTTATTATAATTAATACTAAACAGGACAAAATTATCTTTAAAACCTATATATGATGTTATGTAATTATTTAAGAACATAACGAAATTAGGATGTCATATAATCTGCACTAACGATGTATTTTAAAAGTCTGTGGTTGAATGAATATGGACTAAGCGTGTTTTTTTAGGTCGTGTGGAAGATTATTCCACAGATGAGCAGCAGAAAAAGCTAAACTTTTCTTGAATAAGTCAGGCCAAGGCTTGGGCATGTGTAATTTATTTAAGCGTTGACTGCGTCATGATGATGATTATGATGATGATGACGATGATGATAATGAAGATGATGATGACGATGATGATGGTGGTAGTGGTAGCGATGATGATGATGGTTATGATGACGTTGATGACGATGATGGTGATAGTGGTGGTGATGATGATGAAGACGATGACGATGATGATTTGATGATGGTGAGGAAGATGACAATGATGATGAAGAATGACCACGACAATGAGGATGCTACTGTGATCACGATGATGTTGCGGTTGGTTGTTTGCTGATAATAATGACGTCAACCTTGACGACGATGACAGAAAAGACATTATTCAAATAATCCTTCCTATTTGTGACTCACTTTTGTTCCTGCCGAGTTCATACAAGACATCGCCGGTAATCTGGGTTCCTAACACGTGTTTGAATAGAGCAACCTCCCTTTCCACTGACCAAACACTCCAGCAGATCATTCGTCCTTTATGAATAATAAAGGAAACCTGAATCCAAAACAACACAGAATAGACTGGTAGGTTAAGTAATTAATTAATTTATCTATTTGTTCATTTATGACAGACTGTTGTAAAGTATCATTAAAAACATTTAACAGACCACACACAAATATCTGTTACTGCTATATTGTTATATATATATATATATATATATATATATATATATATATATATATATATATATATATATATATATATATATATATATATATATATATATATATATATATATATATATATATATGTTGTTGTCGATATCCCATAGCTGCTGAGCATGTCTACTCTTGGCAGCCCAATGCCATTCTTTAAAAAAGTGCAGGTTTTCTGCAGTTGTTTTAATGTTCCATATAGTGTGAGTTGGTGACTGTCAGAGGTGTCTGTAAAAGTGTTTTCCTGGCATTTGTGAGTGATGGACACTCCATGAGGAGGTGTCTGGTTGTTTCGTAGGGATGAGAGCAGTGTCTACACATGGGTAGGTGCTGAGGGTTGGTACGGTTTAGATGGCTATTGACTCTGGAGTGTCCTGTTCGGATATATATATATATATATATATATATATATATATATATATATATATATATATATATATATATATATATATATTATATATATATATATATATATATATATATATATATATATATATATATATATATATATATATACTAGCTGCAAGTACCCGGCAATTTCACTTCATTTCATCATTTTCCTCACCGATCGTCCTATTATTTGACATATTTTATGCACCTACATTTTTTTACCTAGCCGCTTCAAGACTTATTTACGCTTCACCATGTGAATCATAGCATGACAAAGCTAATTGAACAGGTCAGCAGATAATAATTTTACCACTTAAGTTGTCTAGCCACCTTTGATAGAAACGGTCACGGTTGATCCAAGGTGGACCCGACCACTCCTCATAACAATACGACCCGGCAGAGTACTGAAAGAAAGCCATATTGTTTGTCTAAGCTGCCGGCGATCCGTATTTGTCTGTCTGGCGGATGCACGAAAACGCAGGCGACGATTAGATAATTGCTTCCGCTGGCCCATTTCTGTAGCAAAAATACAGATAACCCGTCTGGGGAGATTATGATGCGAAAGGCATTTAGACAGGACATAAGTTCACACATGTGTTTGTACGTTTGCATACGTCTTCTTCTTCTTCCTCGTTCGTCCTGAAAAGGACGTTGGTTGCGTTGTGTCTGTTTCCAGCGAAGCTGCGATATATGTACCTTTCGGCCAACACATCCGACTTCAGCACGGCACTTTTTGGGACCGGGTTTGCCTTCCCTCTTCGATCCCTACTCTCTCAGCCAGACTGCAGTGATGCAGCCTGTTTCCAGGACCACCACTTGGAGGTGGAGTAGGGTCTTGGTCAGCTCTGGTTCGCTGACCCTGACGCAGGCAGTCAAGCTATGGGTCGCTGGCTGCATTCTCTGTTGTAGCGTCTTTGGGTCCCAAGTTTGCATACAGGGCAATCGGAATTATTACCGACATATCTGAAAGAGGTCACGCGTTTAAATTTTAAAAGTGATAAATTTAAAACACGCAGGGTATAGTAAGGATTTAGCACCCCGACCCAACTAGTTCTAAAGAGCTTAGCATTTGTTTTATTTGAGAGACGGAAAAGACACTGGATTTATTCGGCAAATTCTTCGGAAATACAATCTGGGACTTGAACTGAGAATTGAGATTTATAATATAACAATTTGAGACTTAGACACAATGCGCTGCTAAACGTCAAAGTAGCAACTCCTGAGAGAGAGTCAGAAAAGAATATGAATTAGATTCCATACGAAAGAACCAGGACAGAGTATTTGTGCAACTTTGAGACTTAAAAATAAACCCGCATTTTTAAATTCGCAGACTGAAGACTTAAGGAATCAGAAATCATAAGAGGGATTCTAAAATAACCCCAGACCCAGTATTCGAAGCATCTAACCTAAGTTGCTGTGTCCATTCTAACTGTGCCAGGAGATTGTAGATCCCATTTGGGGTAAGTTGTGAACCCATATTTTACAAATGTGAATTTGACATGTTTTTCTTGCTATGTGGTTATATGAGGCTGGCAACCGCATCATATGAAAATAGTATATTCATAAACGACTACAGCAAGCGCTGGTGATTGCTTCTTGCTAATCGTACAGAAAACCGACAGCAGAGGTGACCCTAGACTCCGAATGGAGCAGTGAGAAGTGATGATTACATCACATGTGCCTAAAGTGCATAGTATCATTTTGTGAGATATATGTACCTTGTTAATTGTAATTCAGGCAAGCCATTGCCATTGCGTTGTCCAGACACATTTTCCCCATTAAACTAACCAAAAGAATAACGGTGATGTCTAATCATATTCCCCAAGTTATGCTGTGTATACTCAAAGGAGATTAATTATTCAGAGAGGCTAACATTGGTGGGTGCACAGCAAGACAATGCGCCTGTTAATCTACCAACCCAGTGTACTTAGCAGAGGCATTTGTTCTTTTTAATTGTGTCTAAAGTTCGTGGTACGAAGCTGCAAGACTAAAGTTTCGACGCCACTAGTGTTAGTCAAAAGCAGGGATTCAACACTAACCACCTACATTCGGCGGGTTTCGTAAAGAAGTGCCCTCATCACAAAAGAATTGACGAAACCACGGCTGCAGGACTCACTTAGACCAGCTAAGTTCTTATTAAAGGAAACAGCAAAAGGACACAATTTTTTATAAATCCTCACCCAAGTCTCAGTGAAGACAATTTTATATACATCTAAAATTCACAATCTTTCCATCGTTATTTTAACCTGTTAAAACTAATTGATTATTAAATGTGTTAAATGTTATGTTAAAATAAAACAATCATTGTTCATTCAGTTATTATAGGTATGAAAGCAAACGTATGAGCTAGACTCTTTAACATATATATACATCTAGACATATATTTACATCTACAGAGCAAATACTTTTTAAAAAAGAATTTCGCTGGATGTACACCAGCTAGGGGCTTGAACGGGCTAAAACTATTGCTTAATTCTTCACGAAAGGCGACGGATCAGATATAAGTTAATAGTGCTCTGCCCAATGCAGCCTTGCTCTTGACTTCTGAAAATATCGTGTGAAAACTTCCTTGAGATAGAAGCATCATTATCCTTCTATCTACAACTCGCCCAAGAGTAATCTTGTGCGAAGGTAGACACCTTTAAAGACCCATTATTAGATACTCTTGAGTGGTGACCACTGGTGGATCACTACTGCCGAGCTAAGGGGAGGCAAATTCCGTGAAACCATTTCAATCCTTCTATTCTACTAAAGCCCATATTTATGAACGTCTGTAATTTTTTGGTTTTCATTTTTGCTGTTTTCCATGTTTCAGATCCATACTTCTTCTTTTTCTTCGTACACTCTCAGACGTCTGCTTGAATATTTTCAAAGAAAGGGTTGGTCAATTAGCTTGAGGCTGTCTGTAGCTCCATAGAAGTTTTCTTGGAATGGTACAGGTAACGACCACTTGACCCAAGTTCTTTTGTCAATTTCTCAGCTTCTTCATTGCCGGGGATGTTACAATGTGATGGGATCCACTGTATCACAACTTTAGAGCCATACAAATGGACGCCCTTAACATTCCAGTTAGATTCTTATTTTTGTGTTCGACTTGATGTCTTTTGATATCTAATAATAAAAATGACTTATTTGTCAGGTCACAAAGACATGAGAGTGTATGATTTAAAGACTATGTCACTTAAAATGATAAACTCTTGAACAAGAAACCGAAGATTGTTACCTTTTAAGCCGAAGGTTCAAATTACTCGTATCTATATTTCATCGCTTAACATTCCTCACTGTAATTTAACTTCTAATATTAACTCTTTTCTTCTATCTTTATTCCTTTCTGCCTTTATAATTTCTTTCAGACCTGGAATGTTATATTTCGTTAATCAGCTGTACAAAATTGTTGTATCTTATTTCCTTTCCTGTCACGTGACACTCGTAAACCTCTGACCCATAATAATCTGATAGCTACTCGAGCCGGTACATTGACTTCCTGATATCGCTGGCAAGTTCCATTACGGCTCGGGCCTGTCCGGGTTAAGTGCCGGGCACCAAGTCCAAAAATATGAAGATTAGGCCAAGTCTGGTCTGTAGACAGAAAATGAAAGAAGGCCCAAAATAGAAAACACCAATAATAAGAAAGAGGTCGGGGTACTAAATCCCGCGTGATACCCAGGGTTGCTTGAGTCAAGGAGAAAGACAGAGAACCATTGTTCCAAGTTGGCATAATGTAAGAGGCTCCTAGGGTGAGTTCGTGTGCAGGGGGGTTGTAATCTCATGAGGCTGGCAATTTCATCATGTCAAACAAATTGTTGCGGAAACTAACGCTACAAGAGTATATAAAACTTGCAGCTGGCTTTATGCAAGGGATCCTGCTGCAGTGTTGTCTCTGTGCTGCACAAGGAACAAACAGAAAAATTATGAATGATGATACCCAGGCTTATTTGAAAGAAAGAAAAAAAAGAAGGCTTATTGCCTATAGTGGGCGTATCGTAAGAGGCGACAAAGGTGATTTAATTTGTAAGTCTTTCAGTCTCATCCAATGCTCCAGCAGAAGTTACGACAATAAGACCATATGAAATATTTCGGCGTTATGTTTAGGTCTCTATCATCACAAGGTAGTTCGTGTTCTGGAGCCCCCAGGGTAAGAGACGGAAGTAGACCAAGAACACATGGAGAAGAAAACTGGAGACAGAAGCGAAAATGACGAGGAAAATGTGGAAAGAGCTTGAGCAGATGTCATGTGACAGGAGAACATGACGTGTGTTTAATAAGGATTATGCTGTTTGAGGAGTTAAGAATATTGATTGATTTATCATCACTCTTCCTGGCTATATCCATCATCATCAGATCATTCTATTAAACAGAGTTTTGTCTTCCTTCAGATATCCGTATATAGATATATATGTATACTTAAATTGTAAGTAAAGATACAACAAACCTGGCTATATCCATCATCATCATCATCATTTCACTCTTTGTTTATTATCGATCACGGAACTATCACTGCATATGACGCCGTAACAGAAAACCTGCGTTAAAATCACTCATGTAAAAACGTGCTACAGAAACTAACACTTCCTGTTTATATTCTTTACATAATTTTCTACATATTTCTCCATTCAGACTATTTTGAAAGGGTAAGTGACTTATAGGTCACCCTGTACCGGTTGTACTCATAATTTAGCGTGAAGTAAAAGCCACCTCGCTCGCGAGCCAAGAACAAATTGTATTTACTCAATTAGTTTATGGTGACTCATTAAGACCTTTATTATCAATATATGACCAGTCACAAACTGGCTTTATATGACATAAATCAGCAGCATCAATGCCTAATCGATTACATCCGCGAACATTTGATATTATCGCAACATCAGGGAATAACCGAAATGCCTGTTAGACAAAACCGCTTAATGATGTCTCGATGCCAATTCTACGCCGAATGAAAGCCACAATTTATATTGCGTCTATTTGATCCTGTGTTAACAGGGAATATTTTAAACGGCGTAATAAATTGCTTATCGTGTAATAAATTGCTTAACGTGTAACAAATTGCTAGATATTGTGTATATTCTAGTTTACAAAGGAGAAAGGGTGTTTAACAAATTGCTAGATATTGTGTATGTTCTAGTTTACAAAGAAGCAAGGGTGTTTAACAAATTGTTAGATATTGTGTATGTTCTAGTTTACAAAGGAGAAAGGGTGTTTAACAAATTGCTAGATAGTGTGTATGTTCTAGTTTACAAAGGAGCAAGGGTGTTTAACAAATTCATGCCACATATCCTCTTGTCATGTGTCATTTTTTCAAGACCTTTCCATGTCTCTCTATCCCTTTAATTTTCACCTCCATTTATTTTCTCTCTTCATTTTTCTTGTTTTGTCTTTTACGCTAGGGACTACAGAATAAAAACTACCTTGTATTGCTAACAGCAGACGTCCTCACTATGTATCCTATCCACGCCAGCGTCTAGCTCTCCTTAATAGAGAACATTTTTCATTCCCAGATGACCGAGAAGAAATTAATTTACTTGCGCACAAATATATGCTTGTTGATATAATTTAAAAAATTTATTTAAAAGAGCTTCGCAGGTTCAAGCTTGCCTAAGGCATCACACAGCCTAAAGCCGCCCGTGAGTCTCAGCTTTTTTTTTTTTTTATGATGTGGGATGGCTGGTTCTCTACCTTGCTGTCTGTACCTTTCTTCAAGAACAGAGTTTAGTACCTGTTGCGGACATTTTCGCTGAGTTTATAGTCTGTTAAATGTACCTGTTTAAATTTGGAGACATTATTTGTTAGATTCCTGATCAAAGGGTAGTTATTCATTTTTTACTTGGGTTGAATTCAACAGTAGTTGTTATCCCACTTGTCTGTTACCTGGCGGTCTAATTTTAGAACCGATGTTTGGTTGCCTGACCATATATGGCTTGAATGGTCAGCTTTTCTCGGAATGTTTGCAACTAGAACCGATGTCTTATTACCTGACCATATATGGCTTGAATGGTCAGTATTTTCCTAGTATGTGTTCAACATCGCCCACCTGAGTTTTGCTCAGAGGGTCTAGCATCTAACGACGCATGCGCGACTTTTGTGGCGCGTTAAGAAAGACTTCCGATCTGCAGTCGAGCTGTAGTTTTTCAAAGGGTCAAGACTTCTTGTTCGTCTTCGACCTGGCTTTATATTATGAGGAAGGAATGTTCTCTGTGTGTCTAAAGGTTGTTCCCCCATATTGTATTTCTAAGCGCCTAGGAGGCGAGTGAGTTTTTGGTGTTATTCGGAAGGAATGGCAAGGTAAATTAGCCTTCACTCATTTTTCTCTATTTCCAGAATCATAAATAACATTTTGCTTACAGCCTAGTGACTTTTCCCTGGGCGGGAAAGAGTCCATCGAGTATACCAGTAATTGAGCTCTCGTATTATGCTGACATTGAATGTACCGGGTTGGCGAATGCCCGAAGAACTTTATATATTCATTAAATCCTGCTATTGCGGCGATATCACCTTGAACAAGGTTTGTCCAAGGAATCACAGAGAACACTGTATTCTGGGGCCCGCCATATTTCGCGGCCTGCTATATACCAGAAGTAACCCTGACTTGCTGGTGTCAGACGAGAGTTGTTTAAACTCATATATTTGAAGACCAGTTCCCAATGCGGGGTAATTTGCTGTAGCTGAGAAGAGATATAGATTGTCGTCAGCACTATGATATGGACAGCCTGCCTATGATCCATTAATGCCAGCTGCATTGAACATTATTATTATTATGCTGTGATGTCCCAAGTTTTGTCAAATGACTATATATCATGATGTCGGCGTATCTTGTTCTTGTATCGTAATAAATTATTGAAACGTCAGCTGTTGTCAACATTACTGACTTCTACATGTGGTTGAGTGGGTGTCTTGTGACATTGTTCCAGAACCTATACGCATTCGTGTTCATCATTCTATATGACGTCTACTCACCCACACATCATATCAACCACAACCCTTTTTCGAGCACTACACATTTAAGAGCCTGTACGAGTGAGTCTATATTACCCCTGTCAGTGCCTCAACGTTTGTTGACCTACATCCACTACAACAGTGTACTACCAGGTTGACCTGACCACTCACTCACTTAAACAGCACTCTACATCTTACGATACCAGTCTCGACCTCAACATTATGGTGGCCTTCTTTACCTTCAACATTATGATGTCCAATATGGGCCTCAACAGTACCCAGTTTTACAGATGGCTTGACTAAAATCGTGACGATACCTGGTTTTGAATCAGTTCCGTGTGCGTTTACAAGCTAGCGTTCTGACCTATCTGCTGTTCCAACGCTCAAAATGTAATGACAACCATTTATTGTAGCTGATTCTGTACGTAATTATTGATAATAAATAAAATAAAAACAAGAACAAACTAATTATTCCGGTAAACTCTACACAAAAACAAACAAGCAAACACTCTAGCGATAACACAGTAAAGATCATAATGTCTTCTGCTAAGTGTGGAATCTTTTATGTAAATTTTATGCTTCTCTTACCACAACACGAGGGTAGGGGGAATCTTTTCTTTAAAATCCTGGGAAATATTTTTACCATTACATGAAAGCGAGGGGAATCTTGTATGTGAATTCTGTAAAAGATTCTTACCATAATCAGTGCCAAATGGAATCTGTCATGTAAAATTATGTGAAATATTCTAACCATGACATGACCACAAATGGAACAAAGGAGTATATCGATACCACAAGGGGTTGGATTCGTTTTTGTAATTATGCAAAAAATAAACTCTAATCGCAACATAAATACGACTATAATATTTTTTGTGTGTGTAAAATTATGTGACAGATTCTAATAACAAACAAGTACAAGTTGAATCTCTTCTACAAAATTCTGTAATAAGATTCTAACAATAAAACAAGAACCAATAGAATCTTTTGTGTAAATTCTCGTGAAAGATTCTAACCTTTAAAGAAGTACGAGTGGAATAATTGTCTGTGAAATACTGTAAACGATTCCAACCATAATACAATGACCAACGCAATCTCTTGTCTACAATTTCTATAATAAGATTATAACCATCACATAAGAACCGATGGAAGTACGTTAGAAAACTGTTCTGTAAAATTCTGTGAAAGATTCAAACAAAGCAAGGACCTTTGGAATCTCTTCTGTAAAATTCTACAAAAGATCTTAACCGTAACAAGTGTCAGAGTGAAATTTTTTTCTGTAAATGTATGCAAACATGGCAAACACTGGCGATAGAACGAATAGAACCCATCTCTAAATTATGTACAATAATTCAAACTATAATTAAAGGGTCAAGCTGGGAATGTCGTATCTCGCTAGATCCTTGATGAGCTATTAATGTTACTATTTTTTTTCTCTCTTAGCTAGCTCTATAGCATTTTTTTTTACTTTGGAGTGGAGCGGTGGAAATGAAAATGCAGGCGATCAAGATGGATGAGATGTAGAAATTCCACGTGCACAAAAAATAAACATATTTTGTGCGGGAAACAAAAAAAAAGATGAAAAAATGTAGCAGAGGGAAGTGTGAGGAATGAAAACTAGATAGTGAAGAAAAAAAAGGGAAAATTGAAGAAAAAGGCCTCGAAGAAGAAGAAGCAGATGATGGTGGTGATAAAGAATAGGAACAAGAAGTGCAGGAAGAAGAAAAAAAAGAAAGAAGAAGAGGAAGGAAAGAAAGTAAGAATATACAGATGAACAAAAGAAGACGAAGGAAGAGGAATAATAATTAAGAACAAGAAGAAGAGGGAGGAATATAAATGTAGACAAAGAAGAAAAGGTTGAGATAGATGAACGAGTGGGGAAGTGTAAACAGAACAAGGCTAGTGTGAGAAAAGGTTGAGATAGATGAACGAGTGGGGAAAAGTAAACAGAACAAGGCTAGTGTGAGAAAAGGTTGAGATAGATGCACGAGTGGGGAAAAGTAAACAGAGCAAGGCGAGTGTGAGAAAAGGTTGAGATAGATGAACGAGTGGGGAAAAGTAAACAGAACAAGGCTAGTGTGAGAAAAGGTTGAGATAGATGAACGAGTAAGGAAAAGTAAACAGAACAAGGCTAGTGTGAGAAAAGGTTGAGATAGATGAACGAGTGGGGAAAAGTAAACAGAACAAGGCTACTGTGAGAAAAGGTTGAGATAGATGAACGAGTAGGGAAAAGTAAACAGAACAAGGCTAGTGTGAGAAAAGGTTGAGAAAGATGAACGAGTAGGGAAAAAGAAATAGAACAAGGATAGTGTGAGAAAAGGTTGAGATAGATGAACGAGTGGGGAAAAGTAAACAGAACAAGGCTAGTGTGAGAAAAGGTTGAGACAGATGAACGAGTGGGGAAAAGTAAACAGAACAAGGCTAGTGTGAGAAAAGGTTGAGATAGATGAACGAGTGGGGAAAAGTAAACAGAACAAGGCTAGTGTGAGAAAAGGTTGAGATAGATGAACGAGTGGGGAAGTGTAAATAGAACAAGGCTAGTATGAGAAAAGGTTGAGATAGATGAACGAGTGGGGAAAAGTAAACAGAACAAGGCTAGTGTGAGAAAAGGTTGAGATAGATGAACGAGTGGGGAAGTGTAAATAGAACAAGGCTAGTATGAGAAAAGGTTGAGATAGATGAACGAGTGGGGAAAAGTAAACAGAACAAGGCTAGTGTGAGAAAAGGTTGAGATAGATGAACGAGTGGGGAAAAGTAAACAGAACAAGGCTAGTGTGAGAAAAGGTTGAGATAGATGAACGAGTGGGGAAAAGTAAACAGAACAAGGCTAGTGTGAGAAAAGGTTGAGATAGATGAACGAGTGGGGAAGTGTAAACAGAACAAGGCTAGTATGAGAAAAGGTTGAGATAGATGAACGAGTGGGGAAAAGTAAACAGAACAAGGCTAGTGTGAGAAAAGGTTGAGATAGATGAACGAGTGGGGAAGTGTAAATAGAACAAGGCTAGTATGAGAAAAGGTTGAGATAGATGAACGAGTGGGGAAAAGTAAACAGAACAAGGCTAGTGTGAGAAAAGGTTGAGATAGATGAACGAGTGGGGAAAAGTAAACAGAACAAGGCTAGTGTGAGAAAAGGTTGAGATAGATGAACGAGTGGGGAAGTGTAAATAGAACAAGGCTAGTATGAGAAAAGGTTGAGATAGATGAACGAGTGGGGAAAAGTAAACAGAACAAGGCTAGTGTGAGAAAAGGTTGAGATAGATGAACGAGTGGGGAAGTGTAAATAGAACAAGGCTAGTATGAGAAAAGGTTGAGATAGATGAACGAGTGGGGAAAAGTAAACAGAACAAGGCTAGTGTGAGAAAAGGTTGAGATAGATGAACGAGTGGGGAAAAGTAAACAGAACAAGGCTAGTGTGAGAAAAGGTTGAGATAGATGAACGAGTGGGGAAAAGTAAACAGAACAAGGCTAGTGTGAGAAAAGGTTGAGATAGATGAACGAGTGGGGAAGTGTAAATAGAACAAGGCTAGTATGAGAAAAGGTTGAGATAGATGAACGAGTGGGGAAAAGTAAACAGAACAAGGCTAGTGTGAGAAAAGGTTGAGATAGATGCACGAGTGGGGAAAAGTAAACAGAGCAAGGCGAGTGTGAGAAAAGGTTGAGATAGATGAACGAGTGGGGAAAAGTAAACAGAACAAGGCTAGTGTGAGAAAAGGTTGAGATAGATGCACGAGTGGGGAAAAGTAAACAGAGCAAGGCGAGTGTGAGAAAAGGTTGAGATAGATGAACGAGTGGGGAAAAGTAAACAGAACAAGGCTAGTGTGAGAAAAGGTTGAGATAGATGAACGAGTAAGGAAAAGTAAACAGAACAAGGCTAGTGTGAGAAAAGGTTGAGATAGATGAACGAGTGGGGAAAAGTAAACAGAACAAGGCTACTGTGAGAAAAGGTTGAGATAGATGAACGAGTAGGGAAAAGTAAACAGAACAAGGCTAGTGTGAGAAAAGGTTGAGAAAGATGAACGAGTAGGGAAAAAGAAATAGAACAAGGATAGTGTGAGAAAAGGTTGAGATAGATGAACGAGTGGGGAAAAGTAAACAGAACAAGGCTAGTGTGAGAAAAGGTTGAGACAGATGAACGAGTGGGGAAAAGTAAACAGAACAAGGCTAGTGTGAGAAAAGGTTGAGATAGATGAACGAGTGGGGAAAAGTAAACAGAACAAGGCTAGTGTGAGAAAAGGTTGAGATAGATGAACGAGTGGGGAAGTGTAAATAGAACAAGGCTAGTATGAGAAAAGGTTGAGATAGATGAACGAGTGGGGAAAAGTAAACAGAACAAGGCTAGTGTGAGAAAAGGTTGAGATAGATGAACGAGTGGGGAAGTGTAAATAGAACAAGGCTAGTATGAGAAAAGGTTGAGATAGATGAACGAGTGGGGAAAAGTAAACAGAACAAGGCTAGTGTGAGAAAAGGTTGAGATAGATGAACGAGTGGGGAAAAGTAAACAGAACAAGGCTAGTGTGAGAAAAGGTTGAGATAGATGAACGAGTGGGGAAAAGTAAACAGAACAAGGCTAGTGTGAGAAAAGGTTGAGATTGATGAACGAGTGGGGAAGTGTAAATAGAACAAGGCTAGTATGAGAAAAGGTTGAGATAGATGAACGAGTGGGGAAAAGTAAACAGAACAAGGCTAGTGTGAGAAAAGGTTGAGATAGATGAACGAGTGGGGAAGTGTAAATAGAACAAGGCTAGTATGAGAAAAGGTTGAGATAGATGAACGAGTGGGGAAAAGTAAACAGAACAAGGCTAGTGTGAGAAAAGGTTGAGATAGATGAACGAGTGGGGAAGTGTAAATAGAACAAGGCTAGTATGAGAAAAGGTTGAGATAGATGAACGAGTGGGGAAAAGTAAACAGAACAAGGCTAGTGTGAGAAAAGGTTGAGATAGATGAACGAGTGGGGAAAAGTAAACAGAACAAGGCTAGTGTGAGAAAAGGTTGAGATAGATGAACGAGTGGGGAAGTGTAAATAGAACAAGGCTAGTATGAGAAAAGGTTGAGATAGATGAACGAGTGGGGAAAAGTAAACAGAACAAGGCTAGTGTGAGAAAAGGTTGAGATAGATGAACGAGTGGGGAAGTGTAAATAGAACAAGGCTAGTATGAGAAAAGGTTGAGATAGATGAACGAGTGGGGAAAAGTAAACAGAACAAGGCTAGTGTGAGAAAAGGTTGAGATAGATGAACGAGTGGGGAAAAGTAAACAGAACAAGGCTAGTGTGAGAAAAGGTTGAGATAGATGAACGAGTGGGGAAAAGTAAACAGAACAAGGCTAGTGTGAGAAAAGGTTGAGATAGATGAACGAGTGGGGAAGTGTAAATAGAACAAGGCTAGTATGAGAAAAGGTTGAGATAGATGAACGAGTGGGGAAAAGTAAACAGAACAAGGCTAGTGTGAGAAAAGGTTGAGATAGATGAACGAGTGGGGAAGTGTAAATAGAACAAGGCTAGTATGAGAAAAGGTTGAGATAGATGAACGAGTGGGGAAAAGTAAACAGAACAAGGCTAGTGTGAGAAAAGGTTGAGATAGATGAACGAGTGGGGAAAAGTAAACAGAACAAGGCTAGTGTGAGAAAAGGTTGAGATAGATGAACGAGTGGGGAAAAGTAAACAGAACAAGGCTAGTGTGAGAAAAGGTTGAGATAGATGAACGAGTGGGGAAAAGTAAACAGAACAAGGCTAGTGTGAGAAAAGGTTGAGATAGATGAACGAGTGGGGAAAAGTAAACAGAACAAGGCTAGTGTGAGAAAAGGTTGAGATAGATGAACGAGTGGGGAAAAGTAAACAGAACAAGGCTAGTGTGAGAAAAGGTTGAGATAGATGAACGAGTGGGGAAAAGTAAACAGAACAAGGCTAGTGTGAGAAAAGGTTGAGATGGATGAACGAGTGGGGAGAAGTAAAACAGAACAAGGCTAGTGTGAGAAAAGGTTGAGATAGATGAACGAGTGGGGAAAAGTAAACAGAACAAGGCTAGTGTGAGAAAAGGTTGAGATAGATGAACGAGTGGGGAAAAGTAAACAGAACAAGGCTAGTGTGAGAAAAGGTTGAGATAGATGAACGAGTGGGGAAAAGTAAACAGAACAAGGCTAGTGTGAGAAAAGGTTGAGATAGATGAACGAGTGGGGAAAAGTAAACAGAACAAGGCTAGTGTGAGAAAAGGTTGAGATAGATGAACGAGTGGGGGAAAAGTAAACAGAACAAGGCTAGTGTGAGAAAAGGTTGAGATAGATGAACGAGTGGGGAAAAGTAAACAGAACAAGGCTAGTGTGAGAAAAGGTTGAGATAGATGAACGAGTGGGGAAAAGTAAACAGAACAAGGCTAGTGTGAGAAAAGGTTGAGATAGATGAACGAGTGGGGAAAAGTAAACAGAACAAGGCTAGTGTGAGAAAAGGTTGAGATAGATGAACGAGTGGGGAAAAGTAAACAGAACAAGGCTAGTGTGAGAAAAGGTTGAGATAGATGAACGAGTGGGGAAAAGTAAACAGAACAAGGCTAGTGTGAGAAAAGGTTGAGATAGATGAACGAGTGGGGAAAAGTAAACAGAACAAGGCTAGTGTGAGAAAAGGTTGAGATAGATGAACGAGTGGGGAAAAGTAAACAGAACAAGGCTAGTGTGAGAAAAGGTTGAGATAGATGAACGAGTGGGGAAAAGTAAACAGAACAAGGCTAGTGTGAGAAAAGGTTGAGATAGATGAACGAGTGGGGAAGTGTAAATAGAACAAGGCTAGTATGAGAAAAGGTTGAGATAGATGAACGAGTGGGGAAAAGTAAACAGAACAAGGCTAGTGTGAGAAAAGGTTGAGATAGATGAACGAGTGGGGGAAGTGTAAATAGAACAAGGCTAGTATGAGAAAAGGTTGAGATAGATGAACGAGTGGGGAAAAGTAAACAGAACAAGGCTAGTGTGAGAAAAGGTTGAGATAGATGAACGAGTGGGGAAAAGTAAACAGAACAAGGCTAGTGTGAGAAAAGGTTGAGATAGATGAACGAGTGGGGAAAAGTAAACAGAACAAGGCTAGTGTGAGAAAAGGTTGAGATAGATGAACGAGTGGGGAAGTGTAAATAGAACAAGGCTAGTATGAGAAAAGGTTGAGATAGATGAACGAGTGGGGAAAAGTAAACAGAACAAGGCTAGTGTGAGAAAAGGTTGAGATAGATGCACGAGTGGGGAAAAGTAAACAGAGCAAGGCGAGTGTGAGAAAAGGTTGAGATAGATGAACGAGTGGGGAAAAGTAAACAGAACAAGGCTAGTGTGAGAAAAGGTTGAGATAGATGCACGAGTGGGGAAAAGTAAACAGAGCAAGGCGAGTGTGAGAAAAGGTTGAGATAGATGAACGAGTGGGGAAAAGTAAACAGAACAAGGCTAGTGTGAGAAAAGGTTGAGATAGATGAACGAGTGGGGAAAAGTAAACAGAACAAGGCTAGTGTGAGAAAAGGTTGAGATAGATGAACGAGTGGGGAAAAGTAAACAGAACAAGGCTAGTGTGAGAAAAGGTTGAGATAGATGAACGAGTAGGGAAAAGTAAACAGAACAAGGCTAGTGTGAGAAAAGGTTGAGAAAGATGAACGAGTGGGGAAAAGTAAACAGAACAAGGCTAGTGTGAGAAAAGGTTGAGATAGATGAACGAGTGGGGAAAAGTAAACAGAACAAGGCTAGTGTGAGAAAAGGTTGAGACAGATGAACGAGTGGGGAAAAGTAAACAGAACAAGGCTAGTGTGAGAAAAGGTTGAGATAGATGAACGAGTGGGGAAAAGTAAACAGAACAAGGCTAGTGTGAGAAAAGGTTGAGATAGATGAACGAGTGGGGAAAAGCAAACAGAACAAGGCTAGTATGAGAAAAGGTTGAGATAGATGAACGAGTGGGGAAAAGTAAACAGAACAAGGCTAGTGTGAGAAAAGGTTGAGAAAGATGAACGAGTAGGGAAAAAGAAATAGAACAAGGATAGTGTGAGAAAAGGTTGAGATAGATGAACGAGTGGGGAAAAGTAAACAGAACAAGGCTAGTGTGAGAAAAGGTTGAGACAGATGAACGAGTGGGGAAAAGTAAACAGAACAAGGCTAGTGTGAGAAAAGGTTGAGATAGATGAACGAGTGGGGAAAAGTAAACAGAACAAGGCTAGTGTGAGAAAAGGTTGAGATAGATGAACGAGTGGGGAAGTGTAAATAGAACAAGGCTAGTATGAGAAAAGGTTGAGATAGATGAACGAGTGGGGAAAAGTAAACAGAACAAGGCTAGTGTGAGAAAAGGTTGAGATAGATGAACGAGTGGGGAAGTGTAAATAGAACAAGGCTAGTATGAGAAAAGGTTGAGATAGATGAACGAGTGGGGAAAAGTAAACAGAACAAGGCTAGTGTGAGAAAAGGTTGAGATAGATGAACGAGTGGGGAAAAGTAAACAGAACAAGGCTAGTGTGAGAAAAGGTTGAGATAGATGAACGAGTGGGGAAAAGTAAACAGAACAAGGCTAGTGTGAGAAAAGGTTGAGATTGATGAACGAGTGGGGAAGTGTAAATAGAACAAGGCTAGTATGAGAAAAGGTTGAGATAGATGAACGAGTGGGGAAAAGTAAACAGAACAAGGCTAGTGTGAGAAAAGGTTGAGATAGATGAACGAGTGGGGGGAAGTGTAAATAGAACAAGGCTAGTATGAGAAAAGGTTGAGATAGATGAACGAGTGGGGAAAAGTAAACAGAACAAGGCTAGTGTGAGAAAAGGTTGAGATAGATGAACGAGTGGGGAAGTGTAAATAGAACAAGGCTAGTATGAGAAAAGGTTGAGATAGATGAACGAGTGGGGAAAAGTAAACAGAACAAGGCTAGTGTGAGAAAAGGTTGAGATAGATGAACGAGTGGGGAAAAGTAAACAGAACAAGGCTAGTGTGAGAAAAGGTTGAGATAGATGAACGAGTGGGGAAGTGTAAATAGAACAAGGCTAGTATGAGAAAAGGTTGAGATAGATGAACGAGTGGGGAAAAGTAAACAGAACAAGGCTAGTGTGAGAAAAGGTTGAGATAGATGAACGAGTGGGGAAGTGTAAATAGAACAAGGCTAGTATGAGAAAAGGTTGAGATAGATGAACGAGTGGGGAAAAGTAAACAGAACAAGGCTAGTGTGAGAAAAGGTTGAGATAGATGAACGAGTGGGGAAAAGTAAACAGAACAAGGCTAGTGTGAGAAAAGGTTGAGATAGATGAACGAGTGGGGAAAAGTAAACAGAACAAGGCTAGTGTGAGAAAAGGTTGAGATAGATGAACGAGTGGGGAAGTGTAAATAGAACAAGGCTAGTATGAGAAAAGGTTGAGATAGATGAACGAGTGGGGAAAAGTAAACAGAACAAGGCTAGTGTGAGAAAAGGTTGAGATAGATGAACGAGTGGGGAAGTGTAAATAGAACAAGGCTAGTATGAGAAAAGGTTGAGATAGATGAACGAGTGGGGAAAAGTAAACAGAACAAGGCTAGTGTGAGAAAAAGGTTGAGATAGATGAACGAGTGGGGAAAAGTAAACAGAACAAGGCTAGTGTGAGAAAAGGTTGAGATAGATGAACGAGTGGGGAAAAGTAAACAGAACAAGGCTAGTGTGAGAAAAGGTTGAGATAGATGAACGAGTGGGGAAAAGTAAACAGAACAAGGCTAGTGTGAGAAAAGGTTGAGATAGATGAACGAGTGGGGAAAAGTAAACAGAACAAGGCTAGTGTGAGAAAAGGTTGAGATAGATGAACGAGTGGGGAAAAGTAAACAGAACAAGGCTAGTGTGAGAAAAGGTTGAGATAGATGAACGAGTGGGGAAAAGTAAACAGAACAAGGCTAGTGTGAGAAAAGGTTGAGATGGATGAACGAGTGGGGAGAAGTAAACAGAACAAGGCTAGTGTGAGAAAAGGTTGAGATAGATGAACGAGTGGGGAAAAGTAAACAGAACAAGGCTAGTGTGAGAAAAGGTTGAGATAGATGAACGAGTGGGGAAAAGTAAACAGAACAAGGCTAGTGTGAGAAAAGGTTGAGATAGATGAACGAGTGGGGAAAAGTAAACAGAACAAGGCTAGTGTGAGAAAAGGTTGAGATAGATGAACGAGTGGGGAAAAGTAAACAGAACAAGGCTAGTGTGAGAAAAGGTTGAGATAGATGAACGAGTGGGGAAAAGTAAACAGAACAAGGCTAGTGTGAGAAAAGGTTGAGATAGATGAACGAGTGGGGAAAAGTAAACAGAACAAGGCTAGTGTGAGAAAAGGTTAAGATAGATGAACGAGTGGGGAAAAGTAAACAGAACAAGGCTAGTGTGAGAAAAGGTTAAGATAGATGAACGAGTGGGGAAAAGTAAACAGAACAAGGCTAGTGTGAGAAAAGGTTAAGATAGATGAACGAGTGGGGAAAAGTAAACAGAACAAGGCTAGTGTGAGAAAAGGTTGAGATAGATGAACGAGTGGGGAAAAGTAAACAGAACAAGGCTAGTGTGAGAAAAGGTTGAGATAGATGAACGAGTGGGGAAAAGTAAACAGAACAAGGCTAGTGTGAGAAAAGGTTGAGATAGATGAACGAGTGGGGAAAAGTAAACAGAACAAGGCTAGTGTGAGAAAAGGTTGAGATAGATGAACGAGTGGGGAAAAGTAAACAGAACAAGGCTAGTGTGAGAAAAGGTTGAGATAGATGAACGAGTGGGGAGAAGTAAACAGAACAAGGCTAGTGTGAGAAAAGGTTGAGATAGATGAACGAGTGGGGAAAAGTAAACAGAACAAGGCTAGTGTGAGAAAAGGTTGAGATAGATGAACGAGTGGGGAAAAGTAAACAGAACAAGGCTAGTGTGAGAAAAGGTTGAGATAGATGAACGAGTGGGGAGAAGTAAACAGAACAAGGCTAGTGTGAGAAAAAAATGAGATAGATGAACGAGTGGGGAAAAGTAAACAGAACAAGGCTAGTGTGAGAAAAGGTTGAGATAGATGAACGAGTGGGGAAAAGTAAACAGAACAAGGCTAGTGTGAGAAAAGGTTGAGATAGATGAACGAGTGGGGAAGTGTAAATAGAACAAGGCTAGTATGAGAAAAGGTTAAGGAATAAAAAGAAGTTGAAAAAGGGAGAATACTAAGAGGATAAGAGAAAGAAGGCGAGAAAGGGAAGAAAAAAGGAAATTCGAAGAAGAAAACATGAATGAACAGACAGACGGGTGGACGGACGGACAAACAGACGGGTGGGCGGACGGACAGACAGACGGGTGGGCGGACGGACAGACAGACGGGTGGACGGACGGACAGACGGGTGGGCGGACGGACAGACGGGTGGACGGACGGACAGACAGACAGACGGACAGACAGACAGACAGACGGACGGACAGACAGACAGACGGGTGGACGGACGGACAGACAGACAGACGGGTGGGCGGACAGAAAGACAGACGGGTGGACGGATGGACAGACAGACGGGTGGACGGATGGACAGACAGATGGGTGGACGGACTGACAGACAGATGGGTGGACGGACGGACAGACAGATTGTTAGGTCGGTAGGTAGGTAGGAAAGTAGACAGACAGACAGATAGATAGATAGATAGATAGATAGATAGATAGATAGATAGATAGATAGATAGATAGATAGATAGATAGATAGATAGATAGATAGATAGATAGATAGATAGATAGATAGATAGATAAAACACCTTGTCAAGCCTAACAAAGGTCACGAGCCTTGGTGTGAGAACCACCGGAGTAAAGGAAAAGAAAAGACGGCACCGACCCAAAAAAAAACCGTTATGAGTGTGTGTTTATGTTTGTACGTGTGTGTGCACAATGTGAATATAAACGAATATTTCAAGATATCAACATCTTGACAGTATTGTCAGCCCTGTCTGTTACCCGCAAGTGACAAGTGACGAATATAGCCATTGCTACCTCATGCATCGTCCGGAGAGGCGACTATAAAAATGAGGTTGTGCAGAGGCGGCGTGCATTCTCAGCATGTACAAAAAATTGCTACTGAAACCACAGCTACACGATCACATGTATGCTTAAATGTAGCCTTCCGGCAAAGTACGCTACATTATTGCTCCCATGCTCCATCACGAGCGACAATGACAATGCAGGCAGTGTTATATCTAGGACAAGCAAACGTTTGAAACACATTGCTATGGAAACCACAACTGGTCAACTGGTAAAGAAACAGTGAACACCGTATTACAGCAGTTCTCAAAGTGTGGTCTGCGGACAACCTGGGGTCCCCGAGACCCTTTCAGGGGTCCGTGAGGTCAAAACTGTTTTCATAATAATCTAAGACTTTTTTACCTTGTCACTCTCATTTTCTCACGAGTGTACAGAAGCAGAGATGACGATCCAGGTTGCGAGTGTACAGAAGCAGAGATGACAATCCAGGTCACGAGTGTACAGAAGCAGAGATGACAATCCAGCTCACTTTTATTAAACGAAATTTTCAAAACAATATCAATCTTCGAACTTATTTATTTGTTTATTTGTTCATTTTTTGGGGGGAAAACATAGTTACTTTTTATAAAAATATGTGTTATTTATGTTAACATGTTATGGTTTATTATTGTTTTTTTTGTTAATGAAAATAAAAATATTTAAAAATGTCTCGGCTTTAATTGTTAATACAGTAAACATCGAGATCTTTATATATATATATATATAATCCACATAAGCAAACGCTCTTTGAGATCCTCAATAATTTTTCGATTTTAAAGGTGTCCTGAGACCAAAAGGTTTGAGAAACGCTACCGTATTATAATGATGTTGTAATAGCTCAAAGCTGCGACCTCCCCCACCCCCCTCGTGTCAGTCTCAGGTGTCTCGGGGGGGAAACGGAAAGAATATGCCCACATCAGGTAAGCCGTAAAACATGACTAATATGAGTTTGTGCTGTGGAGTGACACAAAATGTATAAAACATCTAATACAGAAAGCACCAATGTAAATATATGTGTTTGGTCGTAGGCTTAATCAAGACGGCCATCTGGTGTGGTGGCTCTTTGCGTCATTTATAGCAAAAATAGAGATAATAACAATGATAATGATGATGATGAGGAGGAAGATGATGATGGTGTTGATGACGATGACAATGATATGATGATGATGACGATGAAGATAAAGATGATGCCAATGCAGAGATACACATACGATGACAACGAAATAGACAGAAGCAGATTTATGACATTAAATAAAATTGTTTAAAAAAAAATACCAGAAAATGTTCCAGAACGACTGTAAAGTAATACATTTCTTACTCTCAGCCGCGGTAGCATAGTGGTTAGTGCACTGGCTTCCTAGCTCAGTGGTCTATGGTTCGATCCCCAGATGAGGTCAGATTTTTTTAGGCCGCAAACGGCTCCTGGGTCGACCCAGCCCCAACTGGGTACCAGAGCAACTCTGGGAAGGTTAAGGCGGCCGGTATGATGCTGAGCACATCACCTCTAGTGTGCCGATAGTCAAGAAAATATGGGCCTAACACCATATTCCCAATATGCCTCAATGGGCGTGTAACTGAACTTTTTACCTTTATCTTACTCTCAGATTTCATTCAGGAATTTTAAAGTTCAAAAATGTAGAACATTTCTCCACGACCTTCTCACGACAATACTTTAGTCTGGTGGATCTCCTGTAATTGCGACTGCACAAAGAACTGGCATATAGTTTCAAGCCTAACCCATTCACAAGGTTGCCCTGATAAGCAGACGATATCTTTTTAGCGCTATGATTGAAGCCATTTTTAGCCTGCAGCGTCTTATAAGAACAAAAATGTCAGTGCATTCTTTCATAAATACCCTTGCAGTCTGTCAACATCTTTTGGATCCATTTAAAACAAAACTATGAGTCTCCCAGTGTACCAGAAATACTAAAGTCAGCAAGTGTGAATCTTACAAAGAATGTTGTCTCTATTATTAAGACGCTTACGTACAATATTAAGACATAAGAAGAAGACGCTGGTGATGGATAGGACTCACACTGAGGAAACCTGTTTATTGTATTACAAGGCCTTCGTTGTTCTGGAATACCCAGGGTGAACGAACGAACGAACGAACTTTATTTTCAAAGGGTTAAGAATTGGGCGCGCAGGCCCGTCTGACATTCTGCCCTTCCTCTCTCTCTCATCATGTATACTGTATCCTTTCATCCTCCCATTTACTTTAAGCATTATTAAGGCATTTATCATTATAAAAGTAATATTACATTTGCAATAATCATCATAATTAAAGTATGTTTTTAAAATAAAAAAACAAAAATAAAAAAATAAAGAATTACAACAACAACAACAACAAAATTCACGAAAAAAAATAATAATAATAAATTTAAAAAAAAATTAATTAATTAAAAAAAAAAAAAAACAACAAACAAACAACAAGACTGATAAAAATCGAATTCTTCGTACAGTAAATTGTTGATTTGAGACATATTCAGAGGTGTGTTATAAGAACTCGTGAAATATTCAAACGGTCTTCTACTGAATGCCCCAGGGACTCGGGTGTTTTTTCCAGTGCGCGCGAACAACTTAAAAACAGGTCACATGATGAGTGTTTGAAGTATAGAGGAAGATCATTAATGTATATGGTAAAGAAAAGAGGGCCGATAATAGAGCACTGAGGAACACCTGTATTGACAACGGTTGGGTTCGACAAGGAATTATTGTAAGAGACTATTTGTTGTCTGTCTGACAGGAACGATTTAATTAACTTTACCAGCTTAATATTTACTTTCATTGTTTCTAATTTTCTGATTAAAATAAAGAGATCTATCATATCAAATGCTTTTTTGAAGTCTACAAATATTGCTCCACATATATTAACGTTATTGATGTTTAGGTGCCAATTGTCTATCATCTTTGTTAAGGCTGTGTGGCATGAATGCTTTGGTCTAAACCCCGAGTGATTGCCGATTAGCAGGTCATTATTGACCAGGTGTTGTAGTGTTGTTTTGAGGATGTGTTTTTCCAGTGGTTTGGACAGCGACGATATAAGAGAAATGGGCCTATAGTTACTAAGATTACTACTTTCAGATGAACCTGGTTTGAGAAGTGGGTATACTTTAGCAACTTGGATGGATCTATTTCTTGCCGATTAAAAGGGAGTCATTTTTCTTCTGGCAACTACTCCCAAAAACCTGGCAAGTGTGTAAACGTGTCGAAGGGATTGTCGTGTGTTGCGTATTGGGGCAACTACGACAGTAGTTTTTGCCAGGAATAGCCTATGAAAGAGAGAGAAAGAGAGAGACCAAAGAACACACGGAGAAGAGAGCAGTCATGACGGAGATGAAGAGGCATAGAAAGACCTTGCGTTGATGGCACGTGACATGGCATAAGTTTATTGTAGGTTTATGCTCCTTGAAGAACTTTAGGATGATGATATTTGTTGTTTATGTTGCTAAACAATTTATTTCAATTCTGGTCAGTGATAAGACGATTGGATTGTTGAAATTTCCTTGTAAGCGTCTCTGTTTTAATTTAGATGTGCTTCATGTTTCCTGTGACAGCTGCTTCCTCTGATTGTCTTCCCTAATTGTCAATATATTTCCATCCGTCTTTTTTTTTTTTTTTTTTGCCTCATTGACTGCTTTTGTAACCAAGAGGACATGCACACCATCATAGCTGGTAGACGCTGGAGTTTGGTTGGCCACGTCCGCAGAAGGGACCTTGATGTCATCACAAGAACAGCTATGCTATGGACCCCCGAAGGAAAGCGAAAGAGAGGCCTACCAAAAACAACTTGGAGAATTGTGGAGGCTGAGATGCAAAGAATGAACCAGAGTTGGGGCACTGTACGAAGGATGGCCGCCGACCGAACAAAGTGGAAGCAATTTGTTGCTTCCCTACAAGACTCCACCAGGCGTAATGGCCACTGACTGCTTTGACAGTCGGCGACTAAGGATCAAATAAGCAGACTGCTTTTGATATATTGTTTACGAGCCTTGTGTCTGGAAACCTGATTTCTCATCTGTTTAAATATACTGTGTTTCTTGTTCTTTCATTTATCTCATACGAGGTTTCTGTTATTTGCTATGTGTTGCGTGCATATTTTGACGCACATATTACAAAAATCGATATGGCTATTTAATATGGAAAAAATATAGACATTCATTCATTTGTGTATGAAAATGCTGTCTATGGGGAAAGCGAGATAATCCATGTTTGATTCACACTTTTGATTATAGGAGTAATCGTTCTTGATATTGATCCGGCGCACGGATATTGCTCTTATATTTGTACTTATTTTTAGGGCCAGAAAATAGATTAATTTGCTTATTATGTTTATGGCCTGAATTCATATGTATTACATATTATTAGTACAAGTAGAATCAGTCCTATATTGTATATTTTGGATGGGTAGGCGGGACTAGATTCTTATTATTCCGCTCTAGCGGAAGTATGAGTTGTCTTGACAAGTCGTGATGAGTTCCGATGTACCGTGATAATGGCGGGTACGCACTTTTCAAAGGGCTGGTAGATTCTTAAGGAAATATGATTCATGAAGTGGTTTTCTTCTAAAGGAGATGGTATCTCTACTATAGTTTATGTTAGAGATTCTCCTAAGGTACGGTACAATGTATAATTCGGACTCCATGTATTGCCAGACCCTATTTTGATGATCTCATGTCGATTCGACCTAGATGGAACATTTTGCTTCGTATCGCTAGGGTCGTGTTTTGTATCGACGAAGATGACAGACTTTCCTACAGCGGTTATGGCTACGTGAATTAACCTGATCACCGTAGAGCTGTATGGAAACATTTATGAAATCATTTATATACCCATTATAAATTAACTCTGGCTTATATTCTCCTTCCTATGAATGAGTGAACGACAACTCAGGGAGGCGGCCATGTTAGATTTCGGTCATCATATGTTTTGATCACTGCCAAGAGAACAGATTATTTATCCTATTATCGGACAGTGACAGGGAGATCTCAATCTTGCTAGAAACCCCCTTTCGTGGTTTCATAATATATACTACAAACTATGGACGTCAAGTAACTTTAGTTATTTACCGATCTGCCTTCACTGACGCGTTTAGTCAGATAGGGGATGCGGCCATAATGTATCATGACATTGAACTTTTGATGTACTGCCCATTATTTCTGAATGTGTCATGACTTCAGATCTGCTATGTATACCTACAAATTGATATGTCAACATACCATGATGTACTCGTATGTCCCAGTGTGTACGTCTGAATAAATTGAGTAAACAAAGATTCCAGCAGTCTGCATTGGTGCCTTGTAGACACAAGTGTATGAGTGGTTATATTGGTCAGCACACGAACAGTACACCATTCGCGGTAATCACACTCTACACTTCTACTCCATACATACACCATCCTGCGTCGGTTGAAGTGACCAAGTTTAGGGCCTGCTTCCCCTGGAGCCTTTGCCTTCCCTAACTCAGGACTAGGGTGAGTTACCCATTTACAGCTGGGTAGACTGGAGCATGCCTGATCTCAACAACACACCACTCTTCCTTACAGAGCATACAGACTGACACTTTACAGAGTGGAAAGAAGAAACAAACTTTACAGTGGCGAGCCAGATTCCTGGGTCCAGCTTACGCAGTTTTGTGTTGAGAATCACAGTTTACAGCTAAAAGAACATTTGTTTGACCACATCAACACCAGTAGGACAGCTATACAGTCGATGTCAGCTTGACCTGTATTACCGATAGGATGCTGTATCTAGGTCAGCGCTTGTTGACAGTTTTTTCGCTGTACAGACAGTATTACACAGGACAGTGGTATCAAGTGTAGAAAATATCTGGAGCAGTATTGTTGACATTTCTCAACGTACAGAAGAATCACAGTGTTGTTGAACATAAAGTGCATAGTTCATCGTTGGATCTTCATATGCTCAACGAAAAAAAAAAATTGACAGTGTAATAGTTTAAAATTAAATCTATTACTGAATAAAGTGGCAAGTTATTATTATTTAAATAAACTGTGCCTGCTTTACAACACTATACCTGCAACACATTCCATTCATGATATAAATTATATTGTATGCTATATGCTATTTATGTTTACATGTTATTTGTTATGTGGTAAATTAGTTTATGTTCTGTGTGACTAGTACAAGGTATGCCGAGTGACATTGGTCTGGTACTAGTATTCTATAGGTACACATTTTCTTAATTGGAAATTTGTTAGCAACAATTTGCTGCTATTTCTGTTAGTTGTGATGAGGTGTTCTTTTCTTCGTTGTTTTTGTTAATAATTTTGTGTTCCTTAGTTTTGTTTGATTTGTTTGCATTTGTTGGTCTAATCTTTTCTATTTTTGATTTCTTTACACCCTTATGTTTATACACTGTGGCGTTATTTGTCTTGTTATCTTATTGCAGTTATCATCACGGATTCTGTGATCATTTTTTTTCATTTCTCCTATTTAATTTAATTTGATCTCTGCAAATGTTTTCAGATTGTCTTTTCTTGTTTGTCCTTTGTAATGTCTTTAGTTGACATATGACACAGGAGTTATAGTGGTATACACTGATAGTATAGTACAGATCAGTACTTTATGATTATTTTCCACAGGTACCCAAGTGATCTTTGATTACATTGAGGTATACAAGACCTTTGTAAGGCTTGTCTCCCACAGTATTTGAGATACAGTTATTGTTGTCCACAGGTACTCAAGTTATCATTGGTTATTATAAACCATACAAGTTTGGACTAAGACTAAGTCTATGGTATAGACTTGTCTCCCATTAAAGTGAAAGAGGGTAATTTATTTACTTTTTCAGGTTTCTGATTTAAGAAGACAATATGTCTACATTAGATTATTTTATTGCACAAGGAAAATCTCTTGATAAGACTGGAAAAGACTTAGAACAATGGGCTGTTGCTCAATATGACAAAGCATTAGCTGCTGAAGAGAGAAAAGCTGCTGCTGAAGAAAAAAAAGCTCTGGCTGAAGAAAAAAGATTAGAAAGAGAAGCTGCTGCTGAAGAGAAAAAAGCTGCTGCTGAAGAGAAAAAAGCTGCTGCTGAAGAAAAAAAAGCTCTGGCTGAAGAAAAAAGATTAGAAAAAGAAGCTGATACTGCTGCTGAACTAAAGAAATTGCAGATGCAAGTGGAGGAAAGGAGATTTGATGCAGAACAGAAGAAATTAGAAGCTGCTGCAGAACAGAGAAGATTAGATAGAGAAGTTGAAGAGAGAAAAGCAATAAGAGAACATGAGTTGGAATTAGAGAAATTAAAATTGACATGTATGAGTAATGTTAATCAGGCATCTGGTGGTAATGGTAAACCCTTTGTGTACAAGGTCAAGGTACCAGCGTTTAACCCTACCAGTGATGACATAACATTTTGGCTTTCTAGATTTGAACGGGCTTGTCGATCTCATAATGTTGACAAATCACAGTATGTGAATCAGTTGTCTGAAAATCTAAAAGGGGAGTCTCTGAGTAAGTTATATTTTGTTGAAGAGGCCGACAAAGATAATTATGATGCTGTTAGGGCAGCTTTGATAAAGAGATATCAGCTGTCTGAGGAAGGTTATCGTCTTTTGTTTAAAACAATGAGACCTGAGGTAGGTGTAGAATTCTCAGAATTCATCTCAAAAGCACGAATTACACTTTCACGATGGATTGAATTATCCAAAACAGAGAAAACATTTGATGGTCTTACGGATTTATTGCTAAGAGACAAGGTCATGTCTTCGGTAAATAAATCATTCCTAGAGTTCTTACATGAGCGTAAACCGAGTACATTAAAGCAAATGGAAGAATATTGTGACCAGTATGCCACGGCACACCCTGACATGATTCTTAGTAACTCTAACATTAAAGAGAGTATGCCAGTTGCTTCGGCAACAGAATATAATCAGAATTACTCACACAAATTCCAAGGAGCTAAAAATAAATTTGATAAAAAGGTTAATTGGAATAAGTATCAAAACCAAGATAACCACTCAAATCAGGGTTCTTCTTCGAAGAACTGGAATCGGGCTGATAGTCCTCGACACGCGAGGGGTACCCATAATTTTAGAAATTCTCGGAAAGGGAGTAGCTATAGGAACTACCCAAGTGCTTCATGGAGACAAAAAAAACAATATTACAGGGATACTCAATATAACGAGCATGATGATTATGATCATGAATATTATGATTCAAACCCAAATAGGGGTTATAACAGAGGCAATAATAATTATAGAGACAATTATAACCGAGGTAGATCACAACACAAAAGACATGGTAAATCTTATTACCAGGCTAACTCTGCACAACAGGAGTTCCACGACACCGATAATCAGAATAATGATAAAAAAGACTCCAACAGTGTAGCAAATTCCGCTTTCGATTTTGCTAGAGCATCTGAGTGTTTGCAATGCAAAACATTATTCGATCCAACCACAGTTTCTACTTTAAGCTGCGGTCACCCGCTTCCCGCTCTCCATGCGTCAATTGCGCATAATGGAAGGGGTGCTCTTGTCTTTAATAGGGGCCTAATAGATGGTACTCCGGTATCAATTCTTTTCGATTCGGGGTGCACTACCATTGGAGTGAGGCAATCACTCGTAAATCCTTCTCGAGCTACAGGCAATATAGTCAAATGTGTAACATTTGGTGGCACATTGGAGAAGTACTCCACTGCCATTATCAATATTGCTACGCCTTTCTTTACAGGAGAGGTGCAAGCATGTCTCTTGCCGAATCCGATCGCTGATCTTATCATCGGTCGCATTCACGGGGTGAAAGAATGCACTCCACAGCAAATTTCTAATTGGGAAAATGTTAATATGCAATCTGCTAATGCAGTAATCACTAGGGCTCAAGCTCTTAATATGCCACAATCTTCACATTCTGAAGATAATGATGCGCAGATCCAAGATGATCCCTTGGAGATTTCCCACGATTCCTTTATCAAACAGCAGGAAGATGATCCTACTCTAAAGAAATTCTTTACTCTGGCAAAAAAAGGTGATCCGAATAAGGATACAAATCGTAAATCTTGGATTACGATGAAGAATGGCGTACTTGTACGTATGGTACAAGACTCCGCTAAGTCCATTCATTCTCAAATCCTTGTGCCTAAAAATATGAGAGTTAAAATCTTACAGCACGCTCATGATTCGCAGTGTGCTGGACATATGGGTTTTTCCCGTACTAAAGCTAGAGTTCTTCAATCTTTCTTTTGGCCTGCTGTGAATAAGGACATACGAATCTATTGTCGATCTTGTAAAGTATGTCAAGAGATTAAATCCAGAGGTCCACGCCATGATGCACCTATTCAGGCTGCAGACATTCCCATTCGGCCATTTCAAAAAATGGCGATAGACATCATTGGTCCATTTAAGATAAAGTCTGCTAGAGGACACCAATTTATTTTGACGTGTGTTGATATGTGCACACGTTGGCCGGAGGCTGTTCCTCTAAAGAGCATAACTACTGCTGATGTCGCAGATGCTCTTTGGTTAATATTTTCTCGTCTGGGGTTTCCAGCAGAAATATTATCCGACCATGGTACCCAACTCATATCGGATACCATGTCTCAAGTAATGTCGACTCTGAAGATAGAGAGATCGCTGAGTAGTATTTATCATCCTATGTCCAATGGGATGGTGGAACGTTTGAATAGAACTCTGAAAAACCTACTAGGTAAGATAACAGAAGATCATCCTCAGGATTGGGATAGGGTTTTACCCGCGGCTCTCTTTGCATATAGAGAGGTCGCCAACGAACATACAGGATTTTCTCCCTTTGAACTTGTCTTTGGCGCGAAACCGCGAGGTCCTATGTCCTTACTTCATGATCTTATAACTGCTGATAATATTGTCGATGACACAAAATCCTCTTATGAATATGTCATCGCACTTAGACACAAGATTATTGAAGCATGCAAATTGGCAACTGCTTCTTCTGAATTTGCGAAACAGAAGGCAAGGGAATTTGCCAATAAAAAGAGATGTTTGCGACAACTTTGTCCAGGTGACAAAGCATTTGTCTTGCTACCTTGTAGGGAAAATAGACTTCTCATTTCTTGGAAAGGTCCGTACGATATAATATCAAAAGTTTCCGATGTTGACTATATCGTCGATATTGACGGGAAGCGTAAAACCTTCCACATCAACATGCTCACGGAATTCCATGAACGTCCTGATTATTTACAACCTGTTTTCCAGGCAACGGACGATTTTCCAGTCCAACATGGACAGTACTCATCTCTGTCAGTAATACAGGATGAGGAAACGAGTTTCTCGGATGTAAATTTACCTTTTCCAATGATTCCTCTTCACTCTAATGAATCATGGAAAGATGTTGCAATTTCTCCAGAATTATCTCCAGGAGAGCAGAAACAAGTTTCTACTATGTTAGAACAATTTCAGGATGTCCTTACTGACATTCCTGGTCAAACTGATGTCATTCAACATGACATTATTCTTACTGACCATAGTCCTATAAGAGTCAGACCGTATCCTATCCCGATACATTTTCAAGCACAGGTAGAGAAAGAGTTAGATGAGATGATAGAGTTAAAAATTATTGAACCATCCACATCAGCATATTCTTCGCCGATGGTTATAGTACGGAAAAAAGACAATAACATACGTCTTTGCGTGGATTATCGCAAATTGAATCAAGTGACTAAATTTGATGCGGAACCTATGCCTTTACTAGAAGAGCTACTTACGAGACTATCGAATTCTCACTTCTTTACTAAACTCGATTTGTCTAAGGGATATTGGCAAGTTCCACTATCCGAACACGCCAAACCGTTTACTGCTTTTTCGACGCCTAGGGGTCTATTCCAATGGAATTTCATGCCTTTTGGTCTTATGAACGCCCCTGCAACATTTGTACGCATGATGCGTCGAATCCTATCTCATCGCTCAGATGTCATTGCGTATCTTGATGACATCTGTCTTTTCAGTGATACTTGGAACGATCACTATAATGGTATAAATGAACTATTGTCTATCTTACGCGAGCATAACCTGACAGCGAAACCATCGAAAGCATGTATTGGTTTTAGCGAAATATCTTTCTTAGGACACCGTGTTGGTCATGGGTTCCTAAAAACAGAAGACCATAATACAAGTAAGATACTTAACATTTCTATTCCTAAGACTAAAAAGCAAGTACGAAGTCTCTTAGGTCTAATACAATTTTATGGACGATTCATCCCGAATCTGTCCTCCATTATGTCACCTCTTTCTTCCTTGCTAAAGAAAGGGTCTCCTAATGTAGTCCATTGGACTCAAGAATGTCAATCCTCTTTGGATAAGGTTAAAACTATGTTTTCTACTTCACCTATCCTAGTATTGCCTTCTAAGGATAAGACATTTATTCTTCGTAGTGACGCTTCATCCACCGGGATTGGAGCTGCACTAATGCAAGAGTACTCTGGAACTCTGCATCCTGTGATGTATATTTCTCGGAAATTAAATGCCGCAGAGAAGAATTACTCGGTCCTAGACCGTGAATTATTGGCTATGGTTTGGTCAATCCTTAAACTGCAAAGATTTCTTCTGGGCGCGCATTTCATTGTGGAAACTGACCAGAAAGCTCTTACGGCTATTCAGAGTAAAAATCTGAAGAGCGCGAGATCAACGCGATACGCGATTGCTCTACAGCCATTTCATTTTTCGGTGCGAGCTATCCGTGGGTCAGAAAATGTGATGGCAGATATTTTGTCTAGATGCCCACATGATTCATAACTGTTTATACAACTTTGATACAGTTGTTTCTATGTTGAAATGTGTACACATATGTAATATATCATATATTGATTGTAACACTACTTAGCGGTTCATTGATATTTATTCACCGCTGATCTTTCAATGTTTTTCGTCTTTGATGATCATGATGTTAAGATATCTTAGATGAAATTTATGTATAAACTAATGTGGAAATTGTGTCATTGCTAATATTGTAGTATGCGTTGGTGACACCTCTCTGGAAATATTTATACTTAGAGAAGTACTTTCTCTAAGGTCATAAAACTTATGCTTATCATCTGCGCATTGTATTGGTGCGTTGTGAGCCTATTGTATGTTGCTCCTAGATGTATTTCAAAAAAAAAAATGTACCATTTTTTTTTTTTCCCGAGGGGTGTGGTAATCTGTTGCGTGCATATTTTGACGCACATATTACAAAAATCGATATGGCTATTTAATATGGAAAAAATATAGACATTCATTCATTTGTGTATGAAAATGCTGTCTATGGGGAAAGCGAGATAATCCATGTTTGATTCACACTTTTGATTATAGGAGTAATCGTTCTTGATATTGATCCGGCGCACGGATATTGCTCTTATATTTGTACTTATTTTTAGGGCCAGAAAATAGATTAATTTGCTTATTATGTTTATGGCCTGAATTCATATGTATTACATATTATTAGTACAAGTAGAATCAGTCCTATATTGTATATTTTGGATGGGTAGGCGGGACTAGATTCTTATTATTCCGCTCTAGCGGAAGTATGAGTTGTCTTGACAAGTCGTGATGAGTTCCGATGTACCGTGATAATGGCGGGTACGCACTTTCCAAAGGGCTGGTAGATTCTTAAGGAAATATGATTCATGAAGTGGTTTTCTTCTAAAGGAGATGGTATCTCTACTATAGTTTATGTTAGAGATTCTCCTAAGGTACGGTACAATGTATAATTCGGACTCCATGTATTGCCAGACCCTATTTTGATGATCTCATGTCGATTCGACCTAGATGGAACATTTTGCTTCGTATCGCTAGGGTCGTGTTTTGTATCGACGAAGATGACAGACTTTCCTACAGCGGTTATGGCTACGTGAATTAACCTGATCACCGTAGAGCTGTATGGAAACATTTATGAAATCATTTATATACCCATTATAAATTAACTCTGGCTTATATTCTCCTTCCTATGAATGAGTGAACGACAACTCAGGGAGGCGGCCATGTTAGATTTCGGTCATCATATGTTTTGATCACTGCCAAGAGAACAGATTATTTATCCTATTATCGGACAGTGACAGGGAGATCTCAATCTTGCTAGAAACCCCCTTTCGTGGTTTCATAATATATATACTACAAACTATGGACGTCAAGTAACTTTAGTTATTTACCGATCTGCCTTCACTGACGCGTTTAGTCAGATAGGGGATGCGGCCATAATGTATCATGACATTGAACTTTTGATGTACTGCCCATTATTTCTGAATGTGTCATGACTTCAGATCTGCTATGTATACCTACAAATTGATATGTCAACATACCATGATGTACTCGTATGTCCCAGTGTGTACGTCTGAATAAATTGAGTAAACAAAGATTCCAGCAGTCTGCATTGGTGCCTTGTAGACACAAGTGTATGAGTGGTTATATTGGTCAGCACACGAACAGTACACCATTCGCGGTAATCACACTCTACACTTCTACTCCATACATACACCATCCTGCGTCGGTTGAAGTGACCAAGTTTAGGGCCTGCTTCCCCTGGAGCCTTTGCCTTCCCTAACTCAGGACTAGGGTGAGTTACCCATTTACAGCTGGGTAGACTGGAGCATGCCTGATCTCAACAACACACCACTCTTCCTTACAGAGCATACAGACTGACACTTTACAGAGTGGAAAGAAAAAACAAACTTTACACTATGCTTTGTGCCGATGTTCTATTTGTCCAAAAGCTTCACATGACTTATCCCACATATTGTTTATCTGTCGACTCAGGTCTTCTACATTTGCGTCTTCTAGCTATTAAAGTACTTCATCTAAAAATTCATCTGTATACAAACAAGGTCTTAAAAAATCTATACCTGCTTCAAATAAGTTATCTAAATCTATTTCATTAACCTGGTTGTAATCATTTAACCCCATTTCTCCCGCCCTGCATGAAAAGTTATCTGACTCAATAGCGCGCATTTATTATGATCTGGATGGGTCTATTTCTTGCCGATTAAAAGGGAGTCACTTTTCTTCTGGCAACTACTCCCAAAAACCTGGCAAGTGTGTAAACGTGTCGAAGGACTGGAGATAATTAATGATTTCAATGGATGTTGTCACAGTACATTGTCATTTCCTTTTGTTTATAATTTTTGTTCTCTTATGTCTAAAGTTAAATTATTGTTTGTAGCTATTCTTCAAAACACAGTCCCTGCAGGCCTGAGTAGAACAACACCAGTTACGACGGTTTAGCCATGTCTTCAGCATGGCAGAAGATCGGATACCACGACAAATATGGGAAACAAAGAGCCAGAGATACAGACCTCTAGGACGACCCCGAGTTCGCTAAGAGGACAACATTAGACAATTTCTGGAGGACCGAGGACTATATTAGAACCAGGCCAGGAGGAAGACAGCCGATAGGATATTATGGCGCTCTGTCTGCCACACCTCTACACCCCAGGGTAGGAGAGGAACGACTAAGTAAGTTGTAGCCATTCGTTGAGCGTCTGATTAGTGAAGTAGCTAGAGTGCTTGCCTCTCGCCGTAAAATTACCAGGTTCGAAACCTAGTAGAGTCACCTTCGTCTCAAACAATTATATTAATATCCTTTAGCTCCCCATGGATCATAGGCCTTCAACAAACAAATGTCATGTCCTCCTGTCACGTAACATCAGCTCAAGTTCTTTCCACGTTGTCACGGCGATATGTTCGCCGAAATATCAGGTTGGTCACGCTGAGAATGACAACATTGATATAATGTAAAAACCCGTTTGGTCAGCTGACCGGAAGGGAAGTGGAAACAAAATCTGGCGCAAAAAAGGCAGTAGAGTTCTGGCTAATGTTCGGGCAGGTCACCTTTATGTTCCCTGTCAGCATTTTTGCTGGGAAGTGTATGCCATTATTGTTCATTTATAGTGCTTGCCATTTCTTCATGCGGTGTGGATTAAATTGCATAATTCTAGAGTGGTGGTGTAAATTCTAGAGTGGTGGTGTAGTTTCTAGTGGCATTTCCTTAGGCCGTTGATGATGAGTCATTTGTAATTAAGTATTGCTTTATCATCGTACAGGACTTAGCCGGTGAGCGAAAGTCATTGTAATGTTCATTGAATAGAGACATGTCAGTGGGTATGACACTGATAGATTGAGTTGTCATTAGGCAAGTGGGATTGGCATTTATATTTATATGCATTTCATATGTGTTGATGGCCGTGTGTGGCTTTTCGGTGTGTAGTCTTAATAAAAAGGGAAATTACCTGTTAAGAGGTGTTTAACTTAGTTATTGTCAACTATCTTGTGCTGTGGTCATATCTTTAGATGATGAGTGATTAGATAATTGTCATGTGTTCAAATCCACAGTATAAGTAGTTTATGACAACTGGAAGCTCTTGTCCGTTTTGTAAAGGCCGTAGTGCCTATATTTTCTATATACAGGCCAGAACGTATTATGCACACAGAGTGTTAGAAGGTTGAAGCCGCAGTGTGTCGGCGCCTTCATAGTTGTTATTAAGCCACGATAGTGAATTATTTTCGGTCGTCCAGTGTCAAGTCAGTATGTTGGTCAGTCTGTAATCGTGAACTGTTTACGGTCGAGTGCCCTCGATAACGCAGTGACCTAGTTAAGCTACAGTTGTAATTTTCAGGTTCAAAGATTGTTGGACAGTGTGTGGCAACGTGTTGTAAGTGGATTGTGCTAATATAGTGGCAGTTGCTAGGGTTATGTTTGTGTCAAGTTAATAGATTCAAGTTACAGCTTGCATTGAGCGTGTCAGTTTGAAGTATTACAAGGCAGAGTTTATAGCTTAGTGCTAGGAAGGTCGCGATCCAGTCGGAGCAGGGGAGGTTGGTGTGACATATGTCATTAGATAGTCCATGTAAGAGGCAGAGCTGAATAGGTCGTCTATTGTGTTTGGCGATAGGTGGGCTCGAGTGACTGACTGTGTGTGTCGTCAGGAGGGATCGGTTGGTCAATAGTAGTGTTGGTATCTCAGGATGTGTGTAACTCTTGTCTGGATCATGGTCTAGTTAGACTCAACCATTGTTGGTCACATAGCCAACCTGCAGTAGTGCAATTGCTCGTACTGCTCTACCTACCTGGGAACATTATCTTTCGGGGTTCCTGCAAAGTTCTGTAGTGATTATACCTCTCTGGTGTGCCTGTCCCGCGGGAGTCTACCAACGCCTCTGTCGTGACCCTGGAGTACTCTGTGCTGAAGACTGAAGCCTACTGATCTGAACGATCCTGGAGTACACTGTGCTGAAGACTGCTATGATTCCTGAAGTTTCGTTATGAAGTGAGCTTTGCTTGGACAGTCATATATTATCGTGCCAAAAAACAGTATTGTTATAAGCTGGCACACAGACTTGTATAGAAGTCGGGATTTTTTGAACATTATTGTCGGTTCGACGTTTTCAAGTGTGGAGACTTGTTTGTGCTGTTTTCATCAGTCATCACCAGTGTTGAGGAAGCTTCTTGCTCAAGCGTCGTTGGACCGTCAGTTAAGTTTTTGTTTGTAATTGTTGTATGATATCCTACATTGATATTTCTTGTTTTTCCTCTAAATTCTAAATTTTCTTTTCTGTCCTTCAATCTGATTCTATTTATCGTATAGTCTGATCTTTTAGAGTAGGATAGTTCTGTTTCTTTATTTGCTTCTTGAATCTTGCTTATTGATTTGGTGTTGTTTTCCTTTCCTTTTGTTCTGCTCGTTCTTCCTATTTTCCTTGTAGAACTTAGTTTCGATGTTTATATGGCACTAGTTACTTAGGTGGGAACTTGCATTCTATTTCTTATTACGTGGGGTCTTTGGTATTATTTCCAGTGTAAAGAATTGAGATGTTATTTTGGTATTAGTAGTTATATGCTATTTAGTGTATTTTGACGGGAGTGATTTGGTAGTACCCAGTGAAGGAGATAGCTCTCAGCACTTTATTGTTGAGTGTAGTGGTTGTTTAGTCTATTGTGTAATTGTATATTTGTTTGTTCAAGGGAGGACGGGTGGTGAGTTTAATTCATTCTTGGCCTACTTGTGGAAAAAGATTGAATTAGACTGTTTTCTTTATAGGGTGTGGCTGTGTATGTTTAGTGGTGGAGTAAGGCAGAGGGTGTTCCTGCGACTGCCCTACTTAATATTCCAAGCCCTGTTGGTGTTAGGTGTACTAGTTTAGTTTGTATTTGCATTGTCGTGTACATTCAGTAATTCTTTTGTTGTGTTTAAGTGGTGTGTTTGTTCTCTTGTCCCATCTTTCTATCTTGTAAATACGTTTACAGGTATCCCTTGTTTTCGTTCGTGCGCAGTCACGCATTGTATATATTAATCTACCTCTGCTCTTCTTGGTCTATCATCTTATTCCTCGTGACTGGGATTTTGTTTTCGTAGTGTGGGGTGTGTGTCTTTTCATCTGTGTAGTGCTCATTTTGCCAAGGGAAACACTTGTATAACACAGATTATTAAGATTAAATATAATTGAAGTATTAACTGAGTATAGCACCAGTGTGGGTGCCAGTAACAGACTTTGGGAGTAAAGGTTGATTTATTGTCAAGTTGGTATAGTGGTGTCATAGCACCAGAAAGTTTCATCAGCTGTTGTTATACAACTGTCGACTATTGTAAGGGTATTTGAGTGTGTCACAGAGATTAAGTGGTCAGAAAGACCAAATTTTCAGAGTAATGAGACAGTAGCCAAGCGGCAAAGTAAGATTATTTTTATACAATAAGAGGTAAAGGTGGATGATGTGTATACAGTGAGAGGTGAGGTGATATATACTTACATGCATATATATATATATATATATATATATATATATATATATATATACATATATATATATATATATATATATATATATATATCTGTAAAGTGGGGTAGTGATATCATTATTTAATATTATTACGGCTTATTTTGTAAACAGAGAGTTATCTGGTGATATAAGTGAAATATATACGACTGAGTAGTGGTATAGAAAAATCTATAGCAAAAGATAATAGTGAGTATTCTGAGTGTACACCATGGACCTACAGGCTTTCATTCAGATAGGCAAGGAATGTGGGTACACCCAGAAAGAACTGATGGATTTTGCTGAAGCCCAATTTCATTCAGTTGAAAATAAAAAAGCCTTGGAGAAGGAAAAGAAAGAGAAGAAAGAGAAGGAAGAGAAAGAAAAGAAATAGAAGGAAGAGAAGGAAAGAATTGAGAGACAAAATGCCTTAAGGGATGCTCGAGCTGAAGAACTAGAGATAAAAAGAAGAGAATTCGAGTTACAAGAAAAGAAGATGAAAGACGAAAACGAGTGGAAACAGAGAGAGTTTGAATTACAAGAAAAGAAGATGGAGAGAGAGTTACAATTAGAAAAGGAGAGAATGAGAATAGCTCTGGAAGAGAAGATGATGGATAAGGAAATACAATTGAAGAGACTGGAAGTGGGTGCGAGTGGTCAGAACTCGACTCCTTGGGGGTCTCATCGTCCCTTTAGGCTGCGTCGGTCGAATTTCAATGATAAGATTGACAGTTTAGAATTTTTCCTTGAAAGATTCGAGAATGCATGCGTGGCCTGGAAGGCGGACAGAGATCAGTGGCCATCTCTGCTATCGACGTTGCTAGTGGGGCCTGCGATGGAGACTTTTTATAGCCTCCCGCTAGATGAAAGGGCTGACTACGACAAAGTAAAGGAAAGGTTGCTCCAGAAGTTCCGTCTGACTGCTGACGGGAACCGGACGCGTTTTAGAAACGCGATGCCAAGCACAGACCAAGACTTCGAGGACTTTATCTCGAAGATCAAGCTCCTGCTGAATAGATGGATCGAAATGGAGGGGATAATGAAGGACTATGATGGCTTGTTAGACTTGATGCTACGAGACAAAGTGCTATCGTCGTGCTCATCTGAGTTGGTGGCGTTCTTCCAAGAGCGCCAGCCAAAAGATATTGAGTCCATGGCCCAATTGGGCCACCATTATGTCCTGGCCAACCGGGCACACCCATTCAGAAGTCAGGTCTATCAGACGACATAATTGCCGGTGTCGGCAAAGTGCAGCACCAACCGTGGCAAAATCAGTCAGGCAATGCAGATAGGTGCCAAGACCGGCATGACAGGAGGTCCTCCAGTCCCGATCAGCCCCGTAGAGTGAATTATGAGAACTTCCGATACCACTGGAATAGTCGGCCGAGTTGGCAGAACCGACAATGTAAAAGTTATAGCGACGGTGGAAACGCCAAGCTCGTAAGCAGGTACGCTTCGAGGACTCTCAGGACGAAGACCGGTTTTGGTATAAAACCAAACATCACAAGCAGAGGAGTGGTTCCTCAGAGAGTCGATCCTCCGACTCTGATGTGCGGTCTTCGTAATCGAAAAGCTCCAACAAGAGTTCACTCGATTAGTCGAAGAACGAGCACATGTGTACCAATTGTGGTGGCAGGGGTCATTATGCTGACATATGCACTACCCCGATCGAACACGCAAATTCCGCGGTGGTGTTGGACACAATCAACAGCGAGGACTGTGCGGGGTGTCACCCTCTGTTCCTTGTGAACGAGAGGTTAGTGCTACAATGCGGGCATGCGGCACCTTGTCTGTCGGCAGTCCATGAGACTGGCAAGGTGATTCTCCACGAAGGCAAAGTGGAGAATAGACCAGTCCGGGTGTTGAGGGACACTGGTTGCACATAGTGCCGTGGGTGTGGTGGGAGCAGAGGCTCCGCAACACCAAAGGTCCGAGACGGATGATCAGGTGGTCGACGTAGCACCACCTGACAAGAAGGTACATCGCAAACGTGTTTTGCGGCAGATACCAAGTGACATGATTGGGAGCAGTAGGAGTATATACGAGGGTCCGATAGCTGGCGATCGCACAGTTTGGGTGCGCAATGTTCCCATGAGTGCTAGTTGGCGCACACTCAGACGAGTGTTTAATGAAGTCGCGCCGGTTAGATTTGTTGAGGTACTGTCGTTGCGCGACAATACCAAAATGGCACGAGTGACTTTTGCGAATAGGTGGGGTGCGCGTAATGCAGTTAAGCAGAAGCATATGTCGTTGCTTTAGAACCATCTGCTAATAGTCCAGCAATATCTAGGGTTAGATTGCAGGTTCGTGTTCAGTAAGATGTTTCGGTTGACGCGAACCGAACCTTAGAGTCTGACCCACGCCCCCAGTACCAGTCTGATGTGAATATCTGAGTATTGTAAACTTGTAAATATCATGTGATGCCTTGCAATGCATGTTTATGCTATAATACGTTATGCTTTACAATCTTTGTATCAGGATGCCATAAAGGCAGTTTGTTATAAAATGATATTGAACGTATGTTTAAACCATGTTATAATATAATGTATATTTATGGCGTATAGAAATGATTGTTTATACTATGAGATTGGTTACTATTGGTGATGCTTAGATATGAATAACTAAAATGTAACATATGTTGTGGTTGATAGACCAGGTGTGGACAGTCGTTGTTATTTTTCACGACTACCAGTACCTGGGGTGGATTAGTTCATGCTCGTATTGTGTTTGGTGCATAGGGTGAGAAGGCATGAACGACAATGGTGTTGGACAACTTTGGCACTCTCTAGGTAGATGAGGAGGTGCTGTCTCGGCATTTTGTTCGTCCATACTCCGAAGGGGGTTGGGCGTGGCTCCTCCAGCACTATTCTTTCTGTGTCTCCCCAAATACCCCCCAGGAACTATACCCCCTCAGGAACTATACTCCCCAGGAACTTCGTTTTCTTTCGTAAGAGGGGGGTGGATGTCTCGGCAATAAGTTCGCCGAAATATCAGGTTGGTCACGCTGAGAGTGACAACATTGATATAATGTAAAAACCCGTTTGGTCAGCTGACCGGAAGGGAAGTAGAAACAAAATTCTGGCACAAAAAAGGCAGTAGAGTTCTGGCTAGTGTTCGGGCAGGTCGCCTTTATGTTCCCTGTCAGCATTTTTGCTGGGAAGTGTATGCCATTATTGTTCATTTATAGTGCTTGCCATTTCTTCATGCGGTGTGGATTAAATTGCATAATTCTAGAGTGGTGGTGTAGTTTCTAGTGGCATTTCCTTAGGCCGTTGATGATGAGTCATTTGTAATTAAGTATTGCTTTATCATCGTACAGGACTTAGCCGGTGAGCGAAAGTCATTGTAATGTTCATTGAATAGAGACATGTCAGTGGGTATGACACTGATAGATTGAGTTGTCATTAGGCAAGTGGGATTGGCATTTATATTTATATGCATTTCATATGTGTTGATGGCCGTGTGTGGCTTCTCTGTGTGCAGTCTTAATAAAAAGGGAAATTACCTGTTAAGAGGTGTTTAACTTAGTTATTGTCAACTATCTTGTGCTGTGGTCGTATCCTTAGATGATGAGCCAGTGATTAGATAATTGTCATGTGTTCAAATCCACAGTATAAGTAGTTTATGACACACGTCTATCTCATCATTTTCACCTCTGTCTCCATTTATCTTCTCTACGTGTTTCTTGGTCTACCTCTGCCTCTCTTACCCTGTGGAGTCCAGAACAAGGACTGCCTTGTAATGTTATCCCCAAGTTTATTCAAAGTGTGTCCTATTTATCCCTAGCGTCTTCTTCTCATCTCTTGTTCCACAGGCACTTGACTGGTTATTGACACGCTCGTCTAAACTGATGTAAATGGGTACCTAACTCTGCTCTTGAGTTATGGAAGGCCAAGGTAGCGAGGACGAGAAATGGTCACTCCACCTCGTTATGCTGAACCCGTTATAGCGAAGTCTCTAGCATTTTCCTCCCCTACGGCAACATCTGTTAAGGGAACCGCCGTTACCGTTTTTGGTTTAGCTATAGGTTATTGTATATCTCCCTGAGTTTCATCTTTAGTTTAAACAACAGCAGACGTCAATCTAACGTCACGTCTGTTCCTCAGACGTTATTACATTTAACTATACACAATTCATATTTAATTACCGGATAAATCAAGACGCCCTACGTTCTAACTTTGTTTTCTCTAGTGTGTCTCTATCTCTATCTCTGCCTCTCTCTGCGTTTTCTTGAGTAGCTAATTTTTTATTAACATTGGACTTAAGTTAGTTTGTCTGCTTTAAAGGACATGAAAATTTAAATTTAAAAAATTAACTTTAAAATTTTAATATCGATAATTATAGTACTTTGAAAACTCTGCTTCTTTGTGCATCAAAGGTACACGTCAAATGTTACAATGACAATTTGTTTTTTTAAAACATCACTTAATTTACACTTAATTCGCGTGTAGCTTGAAATTCAAACTACACTTACTTTCATAATTGTATATAGTTTTAAATTAGACTTTATTCCATTTTTCAACATCCCAGACGCATTGTTGTGATCTTACTTTTTTTATTAACAAAATCAGTTTATCAGTCTAACCAATCAAACAGTCTATTAACATCCCTTAGTTCCCGATGGAGCATAAGCCTTTAACAAACACATGACAAGTCCTACTGTCGGGTCAAGGTCTTTTCTAGCCTTTCTAATCATTTTCATTTCTGTCCCCATTTCTCTTCTCCATGTTTTCTTTTTACTGCCTCTAACTCTCTTGCCCAGAACAGGGACGGATCTGAACACACGCTACCAACAGGTCTCCTCAATGTGTGTCAAATCTATTGTAATGTCTTCTTCTCATGTCTGGTTCCTTTAATGTTGATTTCCCGTTTTGATCCTTACAGCATCTAACAGATTATTGAAGCCGAAACCAACGCATTTATATGCTCTTGCTGTAGTGCGTTGTGCGTCATTGTGTTTTACATAGTGAGGGTGATAGACTATTGCACAACCTCACGCTAATCGTATCTTACGACATGCCTGCTGCAGCGGTAGCACTATTCTTTCTGTGTCTCCCCAAATACCCCCCAGGAACTATACCCCCTCAGGAACTTTACTCCCCAGGAACTATACCCCCCAGGAACTATACTCCCCAGGAACTATACTCCCTAGGAACTATACTCCCCAGGAACTATACATCCCAGGAACTATACCCCCCAGGAACTATACCCCCCCCCCCACCCGGAACGATACCCCCCAGGAACTATACCCCCAGGAACTATATCCCCCAGGAACCACAGGAACTGCAAAGAGCTGATGTTACGCTGTATTTTAATCAGTTAAAGAAAGAAACTGGGAAAAAACCCTAGGCCAGGGGTCTTGGAAAGCTGATAACAAATGGTTGCTAAAAAATGTTAGTAATTATAAAAATTGTGGATTATAAATCAGAAACATGATAAGGATTGTGAAAAATACTTGAACACTACAAGATTGCTGATAAACGTGGTTTATACTTATTCATCATGTGACGTATTCTTTCCAGAACGTTGTCTCCATTACAGCTGCTCTGAACGCATCACGATTCTGGGCAAGTCGACCTGCATCAGCCAAAGACAAGTTCAGACTCTCTGTGATGTCCTGGGTCCACCGTCGTCTAGGTCGACCCATTCCCCTTTTTCCAGGGACCATCCCTTCCATCACTGTTTTTTCCAGACTATTATGTCTTTTTATATGACCGAAAAATTTCAGCTTCCTTATTGCGATGGTATTTAGGAGCCAATGTTCCTGTACGTTTAGTGAGTGCAGTACTTCTCTGTTGGTCTTTTTTTCTGTCCAGGGTATTCTCAACATCCTTCTTATACTTATTACGAATTGATAAATGTGATTTATAATTACACAGCAATTCTTTTAATGATAAATGCCTTGTATAAGGCACATGATACTAATGATCTCAAAGAAATGTTTGTAGCCAACAATGAAACAATCCCATCAGCTTTTCGAGAAAATGCACCTTGAAAACTAAATTGAACACCCATTAAAAGAACGCGTATTCTTTGCAATGTTGTCATGGCACATTTCGGGAAAATACGGAAATGTCGCGCGTTGCACCGGGCAAGCAAAATTGAACTCCCATGTATATATATATATATATATATATATATATATATATATATATATATATATATATATATATATATATATATATATATATATATATATATTAGTGTGTGTGTTTATATACATATATAGATAGATAGATAGATAGATAGATAGATAGATAGATAGATAGATAGATAGATAGATAGATAGATAGATAGATAGAGGTAGGTAGGTAGGTAGGTAGGTAGGTAGGTAGGTAGGTAGGTAGGTAGGTAGGTAGGTAGGTAGGTAGGTAGATAGATAGATAGATAGATAGATAGATAGATAGATAGATAGATAGATAGATAGATAGATAGATAGATAGATAGATAGATAGATAGATAGATAGATAGATAGATAGCCAGCCAGTTAAGCCTCATTGTTCTATGATTTCGTGCCGCACAGTTTCGTGCCGCACAGTTTCGTGCCGCACAGTTTCGTGCCGCACAGTTTCGTGCCGCACAGTTTCGTGCCGCACAGTTTCGTGCCCCATGTGACCGCGACAAGGACTGAAGTAAAATTTTGCAAAACATTGAAAATAAAATCAACCGAGCAACAACGAAATTCGCTCTCGCTCTTATAAATAATAAATACTGGTACAGACTTAATGTGGAATCAGACCTGCGACTTAAAATATGCTCTTTGGAGTCAGACATTCGGAAGCTTGCGGCTGAGAAACAAAATCAACTATCCCACTGAACTGTTAACTGTTCCATTTTGATTACTGATGCATATTACCAGCGCAGTAGAAGAGAACAAGCGGTAATCTTCAGACTCCGCACGGACCACAACAGATTGAGATACCACCTATTCTGCAAGCTAAAGATTAGAACTACCGATGAGTGTGACTGTGGCACCGATAAAGTGACTGGTGAACATCTGCTTCAAAGATGCCCAACATATAAGCAACACAGAAAGCACAAATGACTTTCACCAGCACTATTCCTGGAAAAACTCTATTGCAGCCTACTACTGCTTTCTTTGAACATTTTCAATTTGACGTCTGAGAGTCTACGAAGAAGAAGAAGATTAGTGAAGAAATTAAAATAATTAAATAAATAAAATTATTACTTAGTCAGAATTATAGATTACCTGACTTTTAATAAATGTATACTTGTTTTTGTTGTGTAATGAATACTCAAGTCTATAACATATACACACAAGATACTTGAGGTAAAGTTAATCATGTACATTTTACCCTTCCCTATAGGGGCTGCATATCTGCAGTTTGAATGTTAAGGGACCTAAGACGCGTCAACAGTGAGGAATGCAGTTAGCAACCCATAGCTAGACTGCTTGCGTCAGGGTCAGCGAACCAGAGCTGACCAAGACCCTACTCCACCTCCAAGTGATGGTCCTGGAAACAGGCTGCATCACTGCAGTCTGGCTGAGTGAGTAGGGATCGAAGAGGGAAGGCTAACCCGGTTCCCAAAAATGCTGTGCTGAAGTCGGATGTGTCGGCCGAAAGGTGCAAATATCGCAGCTTCGCTGTAAACGGACACAACGCAACCAACGTCCTTTTTAGGATGAACAAAGAAGAAGAAGAAGAATGTTAAGGCAGCCACAACATAAAACAGGTTGGGAACCACTGAATGATTGTACGAACGACCAGGGCAGTTTTGCTATGCTTCAATTTCTAGCTTTAACTGGGTCGCCAGTTATTGTTGTTCATACAGAAAACACAGATTTCAGCAAGACTTAGCACGGATCTGCACTCAAATTCCCAAACTTTTCAATCTCACAATTTTTTGTTACCCCGTTTCTTTCTTCATATATCTTCGTCTTTCACGTTTAATTCTTCCTTTATATCAAGAACTAGAGAAGGAAAGGACGAAACACTTTAACCCCGACTCCGGAGAAACAAAAATTGGCGTAAACTTTAAGGACGAGGGATTTCAGACTGGAAATTGCAGGCTAGCTGACTTGATAGAATTGATATGAAATTGATGTTAATGTTTCAAATTTTGACGCAAAATATGGGATCTTGTGAGCAGCATTGGAGATTGCACAGGCAATAAAGACAAACAGAGTGTAAAGGATGGAAGGAAGGTGTTTGGGTTGTAGGCAAATTGAAAGTTAATGATGAAAAGGGTGATAGAATAAACTCTGGTTACAAAAAATGAACTAAGATAGAAAACACAATTTTTTATAAATAACGAAACACTTTTTATATTGCAGTGTGTTCTATAAATTTGGGAACTTTTAAATATGTTTGTTCATTGTAACAACTACTCGTACAGTGCAGTCCACTTAAGCGGAACTCGCTTAAATCGAATTTCGCTTAAGCAGAAGCATTTCTGAAGGACTCGGCCAAATGGCTTTTTTTTTTTGCTTTGTTAAAAAAAAGAAAAGGTTCAGTTAATTGGAATTCAAATAACTAGAATTTTCAGATAAGTCGAAGGAATTTTTCTGTCACAACTCAAATTTGCACTCGGATAACTAAATGTTTTTCCTTCACCACCTAAGTTACAGTACTACGTGGCCGTATATATATATATATATATATATATATATATATATATATATATATATATATATATATATATATATATATATATATATATATATATATATATATATATATATATATATATATATATATTTTTTTTTTTTTTTTTTTTTTTTTAAATTGTTTTTGAACAGGCGATAGCAGGTTAATAAATGTGGAGCTTCCATCAGTATATTACAACGCTTGAATTCTTTAAATAAACAAGCACGTAATCGCCAGGCCGGCTGAGCGAACACTGGTTCATCTCGGTTTGCGAGAAAATGGCTTCACTCTGACAGCAACGGGACTAAGCGTGTTTTTTTTTTTGCGTACGCCCGCTAATACTCGAGGCGAAATCTCAGGTTATAATTTTTATGTCTAACCTGAAATTGATTTTACGTGAGTATCCCTTTATTTCTTGTACAGAGACAGGTGTCCCTCGCCATTCAGGCAAATACTCGCCGATTTCGGAGGTACCCATTGCAGCTGGGTCGGCTCAGGAGCCGCCAGTCCCTGGTCGACGACACTCCTTCAAATGTCCTCGCCAGGTCTCGAGTTAATCCAGTCCAAATCCCGGTCGACGAAAAATCCTCAAATGCCGTCGCCCGGGTTTGATCCTGTATCACCCGGTCGCCAGAGCGGTGTTGTAACCACTACGCTAGCGCGGCTCCCACTAAGCGTGTTGATTTCTGAAGATACACAAAGAGTGAAACCCGAGGTCTGTAAATGGTAAATAATAAACATAAATCATTATTTGGCAGGCACTCGTAAGAAAGAAGGAAAAAAAAGCATCAGACAACAGAAAAGTCCGTAGATAGGGGGAAGATACTCTTACATTGGCATACTTCTCCTGCAATAGTTATCGCCAGGGTTGTGGAGTCGACCAACAAATTTTCAGATTCCAACTCAACTCCTAAAATTTTAGAAGTCCGACTCTGACCCCCGACAAAAGTATTTTTCACTACCCTATGGAATAAAGTTATGCACATAAGTTATATGTATAAGTATGCTATATGTCTGAATAAACAAATGCGTGGTTTTTGTAGATTTAATTTTTTAACCATTCATTCATAAAATAAAACAAAATCATAAACTCAGAAAGTATTTTTAAAATTTGATAATCTGATCCCCTTGCTTGGATCAAACGTGGATCTGCCTTGATTTAAGTCTCGTAAAAGCAAGGCTGAAAAAGGAGGAGGGCGGCCTGCATGGAAGCCGTAAGGAGGCAGCCCCTCCACCATGCAAAGGCACAACAGGCCAATCACCTGTTTGCTTTAAACTTTTGATTACGAGCAATACAAGAGAGAAAACCGGACTGGTTCTAAAGGCGACGAACTGGAACGGACTACGGACTACGACTTATGGAACTTGGAACACAAGAAGTATAAATGGGAAAGAAGAGGAGCTGGTGGAAGAGATGAGGAAAGCAAAACTAGACATCCTGGCTATAACGGAAACAAAGAAAAAAGGACAAGGAGTCATGGATCTCGATGGCAACACGCTGCTCTACAGTGGTGTACCCACATCTGAAAGAGCTAAAGGGGGCGTGGGTTGCATTGTGGCCAAAAACCAAAAAGATAGTATCAAGGGATGGAACTTTGTCTCGGAGCGCATTATGGTTGTAAAACTAAAAGAAGGAAAAACCATAGTCAACCTGGTCATAGTGTATGGGCCAAATGAGGATGAGGGAGCAGAGGTAAAGGAGGAATTCTTCGAGCTGCTTCAGCGCATACATGCATACACTAGATGTGAACCAACAAAGAATGAGAAGTCAGTGACCGACTATGTCATTGTTAGGAGGAGCTCATTCAAATATGTCCGGGATGCTAGAGTCTGGAGGGGGCCTGTGGTGAGCTTCTAAATACAATATCTAAATTAGAATATAACAGTATAGTGAATAAAGTCAAGATAAGATAGTACTAACACAGTGGGCTGATCACCTGCTTGCTAGTTACTCTGATTACGGAAACAACGATAGATTGTTTGGTCTGTTGTTGTCCCACAAAGACGCCATAGGCGTGGTGGAAGCGATAGATTGATCAATTTGTTGTTGCCCTAAGACGCCACTAGGCGTACTGGCCACGGACTGCTTCGTCGGTTGGTGGCTAAGGACGGAAGAAGAAGAAGAAGAAGAAGATAGTACTAAAAATTTTCGGCGAGAATCGTAAGTTGTCGCCTACGCCTTCAGCTTATTATTTGCTAACGCATAAGCCGAACAAAACGGTACCCAATTTTTCAAATTCGTCCTTGACATAAACGCCCCACTTTTCCTAGTTCTAAGAAATATTTGCCTAACTGCATTTGGGGAAAGGAGGGGCAAGGCCAGATAATACACGCAAATCACGTCTCAAATTGGTTCTAACTCTACAACCGACTTGCACGCTTTGCCCTAGGCGGGTTTCCCCAATACAATAAAAAAGTTAGAAATGTGGACACTACGGTCATGGAAACACGCTTAGCTCTTATTGCGAATGACATAAGCTCTCGTAGGTAGTTTAAAAATAAACAACTAACATAGAAAAAAAGATAGAATTTTGAACAAAGCCACATAGCCCCATAAAAATCGTATATTCGTGTACCTGAAGACTTGCTGACCAAGAATATGTTGTTAGCTATCTAAATAGTCCATTAAATAATCAAATATTGATAAAACAATACATAGAGAATCAGAGATACTGTCAGGTCAAGTCATATCTGCTTAGATTGGATCGCATATTTTTTGGGAAAAAATTAGGTGAAAGCTAGGCTAAGATGGTACGATGAAGGGGATTGGGTGGAATTTGAAGTGAGACGAAATATTATTGGCCGACCTCGTACTAAACATATATCACCCGAGTAACGTAGTAGAAAATTGAATTGTATTTTTGAAAGACTTTGTTTACAAGTGAAATAAAGATAATCATTGGCCAGAGTAGTTGATATTGGGGAAAAAGCATTAGTTGGGGACGCCATTTTCTAACAAAATTTTGACTAGTAGCGATGAGATCAGGCTTGTGCTGTGAAAACCATATTTCTCAAAAGCCTGGACAGAACGGCAGATCGAAAGTGTGCCAGTCATCGTTCACTGTGTATTTCATTGAATAAATGTGGTAAGATTGACTTTATTAACATGTATCTAAAATAAAAATTGAATGTGAAATAATAATATATGTCTGTAAGTGAGTGGGTCTGTAGCAACCATTAGGCAAAGCCTAGAAATTGATCCACCATGTGATAGACTGTCAGAGAGGTGTAAAACTACAAGAAAATATGTATGATTGTCATCAAGGAGCATAACACCTATCCTATTATATGGAAAAGATGACAGCTGGAATTGCAGTGGCGTTGTAACTATAAGGGGAGAGGAATACTGGTGTACATTGTCACATCAAAAGATGATGGTGGCATAGGTTGGTATAAAGCTATGACCCTTTTCGTTTGTTTGTAATGTACCTGTACTTAAATGTGGAATAGTATAGTATACTAGGTATAAAGAAGGATGCATAACCTTCACATTTCACGGTCCTGGGTACTGACGTTAATGTAGTACCAAACGCCTGAGAACTGCTCGATTCAGGACTCTGTCTGTATACTTCGAGCCCATGCTAGTGGCCATTGCCCATCAAAAAGGTGGAAAAGATTGTCAAGCGAGCAGAGGAAACGTTCTACCTGTATTCTCCTGCCAAGATAAGTTCTTGTTCGGCACCTCGCAGCTCAACTTAAAAGACTAGAAAGTGATAGTAAAGAAAACTGTGCATAGTATTACTATTTCCACAAGTGACAAACGAAAACAGACATAACTTAAAGGGAGTGATTATAACCAACAACCTATGGTTTAATACCAGTATTACCTCAAAGTAGAAGAATACAACTACACACTTATATTAGAATAATATTGTATGTATGGACAGAAGATCTACTGTGTTATTGGAATGTTGTAAATGATTCTTTTGATTTCACTTTTGATTATCAGTCCTGGTTCAAAATAAATTAGAATCAGGATAAAAAATTGTAAAAAATTGTATTTACACAAATTTCAACCACTGTCTTAAATAAGATAGCCTTCTAAAGTGTCGTTTGTTTGTTATTGTTGTAGTACTGTTGGTGGTTGTGTATAATAAACTATTTGTTTGTATGTTTGTTGGTTATTGCACATTACACTCCACATTCATAACCCTAGACACTACACGAAGTCATTTGATATAATAATATAGATTAATTTTGAATGAGATCAAAAGGGTGGTAGCGGAAAGGTACTCTGGAAAGTTTAAAATACTATTGGTTAAATTCAGGGACCTTCATAGCTGATCTCATTTAATACAATAATAATACATAACAACAATTCATAACATAAAAACCCACCACAGGGCCAGAGATTGGAAGTGATCACTACCTGCTTACAATCAAAAGAACAACTGAAAGAATTGCTCAGCCTAGGAACTGCCCAACATCACGCAAGAAACTAAGTAAACGAACGGGAGAAATGAGCATTAAGACCTACAAGCTGAGAGAGCCAAAAATTAAGACCAGATATCAGGGGCTTATTGCTGCAGCAGTGTGCAACACAGAAGAACAACCTGATGACTTGGAAACCCTCTGGCTTAAATTCAAGGACATCATAAAGACATCTGCTACAGAAGCATGTGGTGAAATCCTACTTGGGAACAAGAGAAAGAGGACACCCTGGTGGACAGAGGAAGTCAAAGAGAAAATAAGAGAGAATAAAATGGCATGGAAACAATACTTAGGAGCTAAAAACACAGCAGGACAAATAGAGAAATATAGAGAATATGTGACACTCAGAACAGAAGCAAAGAACAAGGTGCTAACAGCAAAACAGAAGTACTGAGAAGAATTTGGAGAAAAGCTATAAAAAGATGCGCAAGAAAACCAGAAAATGTTCTATAAGACCCTAAAGAACATGAGGAAGGAAAAACAATGCCCTCTCAAATTTATAAAGGACAAGCAAGGCAAACTGCTTACTGCCCCGAAGGAAGTAATGGAAAGATGGAAAGAATATTTCTCAGAACTCCTGGATGGTGAGCATGGTGAATCATCAGAAATGATAACTACTTGCACCAGAAGAGAAAACCAATGATGGTGAAGATGATATAAAGATGGAAGAACTGAAGGCAGCACTGGAGAAAATCAAGATGGGCAAAGCAGCAGGGCATGATGGTATAACACCACAAATGGTTAAGTACATGGGAGCATCAGGCGACCTATTACTCTTAAGGGTCCTACAGGCAGCGTGGTGCAACAAGATAATACCAAAGGATTGGGAGATTGCCATCATAACACCAATTTTCATAAAGGGTGACAATCGGCAATGTGGAAACCATAGAGGCATATCCCTTCTCAGTGTCCCTGGTAAAATCTACTCTAGAATCTTAGAGCAGATACTCTGACGCCTAGCTGAGCCACAATTGGATGAGGTCCAGTGCGGATTCCGAGCAAACCGAAGTACTCAAGCCCTAATATTCACACTCAGACAGCTGAGTGAAAAGGCCCTTGAGTAGAAGAGTGAGATCCATCTTTGTTTCATAGATCTGGAAAAGGCGTTTGACAAGGTCCGCTGGAGCAAACTTTGGGACGGTTTGGCAAGGAAGAATATTTCAGCACCTCTGAGTCATGCTATACAGAGCTTCTTCAAGTCTTGCAGAAATTATGTGAGGACAGCAAACCATAAGTCAGAAGAGTTCAGGACCACCACTGGTGTAAGATAAGGTGATATCCTGTCACCTTATCTTTTCATACTCCTCATGGACGATGTCATCAAGGCATGTAAGGAGAGAACAAGAAAGTATTCAGTGGGGTACTGAAAGATGAGACAGGTCTGTATTTCAGAGCTGGCATTTGCTGATGATGTTGCCCTGATTGCTAAATCAGAGGCACATCTTCAATCCAACCTGCAAGTCTGGAAGGAAGAGCTGGAGAAGAGAGGGATGGTCATAAGCAGCTCTAAAACAAAATCCATGGTGATATCACGAGAAGAAAGAAGACATCAGATTAAGCTGGGAGAATAGGTCCTGGAGCAGGTTGACCACTTTAAATACCTCGGAGCTATTATAGACCGAAAGGAAGGCATCAAAGAAGAGTTGGCCACTCGAAAAGCAGCAGCTGGGAGACTTTTACAGGCCATGAATCGAGGATTCCTCAGCAAGAGAGAGGTTGATAAGAAAACGAAGATGGATGTACGCTTGTATACCGCTCCACCTATGTCCCAGTCTTGACGTATGGATGCGAGTCATGGGCAATGACTACAACCCACAAAAGCCAGATCCAAACATCAGAAATGAGGTATCTGAGGAAGTAACAAGACCGACACAACGACTCTCGACTCCTACATCATATCCACTAAAAAGACCGACACCACGACTCCCGACCTCGACTCCCACAGCCCTGGTTAATCGCTCTAGGAATCCGTGTAGGAACCGCTAACAGAGCACGTAAACATACTAAGCTACATCGGGAGACGAAAGTTTTTACACTTATTACTACGCTACTAGCAATCAACTTGAAACTACATTTTACTTGGCTAAATTGCTTTTGAAACTTTAAAAGGTGCAGTAATGAAAAAAAAAATCAAAATACCTGTTTCTGGACATAGTTAAAATAATTGCTTAATGCTTTAACACTTATTCTGACGTAAAGGTCTTTTAGCAAAAATTCGGATAAGCAGAATTTCGGATAAGCAGAAGTATCTTAGATGATCCCAGGGACTTCTACTTATCTGGATTGCACTGTATTATGTATCACTTTCTTCTGTTATATTGGTTATAGTTGCTATAGTATTATATTTGTTGTTTTAGTTATACTTCTTATAGTATTGCATTTGAGTATTTTATTTAACTATGTCTATAATATTGTTCTTGTTATAGTTGTTATAGTAATGTATTTATTGTTTCACTTTCAATTGCTATAGTGTTGCACGTTTTACTTTAGTTATTGTTTGCTATAATAATGTATTTGTTTTTTTTAGCTATACTTGCTATATTATTGCATTTATTATTTTAGTTCTCCTTGCAACGGTAGGGTAAATTCTATATCAGTTACAAATGTGTTAGTACTTCATACTTAGTTCAGAAAAAGTTACTGCATTGTACATGTTTTTTCAGCAACACTTGCTATGATATTGTAATTGTTACTTTAACTATAGTTGCTATAGTAATGTAATTGTTACTTCAGTTATAGTTGCTGTACAATTGTATTTGTTACTTTAATTATATTTGAGATAGTTTATTTTTTTTTAAGTTAGTCAAAGTGTTTTGTTGTAATATAATTACTCCGTTAGTTATAGTTGCTATATTAATTTATTTGTTACTTTATTTATAGTTGTTATAGTTGTCATGAAATATTCTAATCCACATATATAAATTATTAGGTAAATATGAAGCCTAACAAATAAAATTAATAAAGAGAAGAGCAATGGTAAAATGACAGTGCTGTCCCAAAGAATGTACTCGAAATCCCCCTTGTTTTCTGCTTCGTCTGCAAATTGTAACGCTTTCACGTTGATAGTAAAGCTTACTGTATTATTACCCGCCTTCTTCAATGAAACGTGTGCTGTATTTCTTGGAAAAGCATTGAGACGTACTGCGTAATGACCTAAATTAACCCTAACATTAATTATACTGCGTTACCAAAACGAACGAACAGATGGACTAAAGGGATAAAAAGAGAAGGGAGAGGCAGAAAGCCGAACACTAAACCCGCTTCGCGCGATACACAATTACTACCATCACGCGTGTAAGTCTACATGCACTAATTTTTTTTCAGACGGACAGTGATAAAATACACTACCCTTTCCCAGAGTTAGGTTTATAAATCATAACAGACTCTTATTAGAAAAGACAACATTATATGGGTTTACGTTTGAACACATAACAGTACCCAGACAGCACATCTTCTAAACAGGAGATAGAAGAAATTGCATATTTTGAACGCAGCCACGTAGCTCCTTTAAATTAGTATTTTTTGGGTTCCTTAGGGTTTGCTGACAAATAATATGTAAAACGTTACGCAAATAGTCCAGGAATTAATAAATTATACCCAAAATAAAATATTGGGGGTGCCTGACAGCATAAAATCATTTCTGCTCATAAAATTTTTTTTATAACGTGTTTGAAAAAACCTTACGTTACATAAATAGCCTACCATGTAAACTCCAAATTGATTGGAGCGCAACAAATGAAAGCCTAACCACGATTGGTCGGGCTATAAATACTATCTTGGTTGTTGGGGGAGACGGGAAAAGATAACATTTTTTCAAACACTTGTCGAAACGTGGCTCATTGGCCAGTCTCGCTGATATACACACTTGGGAGCGTTAGTTCGAGACCACTAATTCAAATAAGCTTGATAAAGCGACAGTACGTTGAAGCCAGCTCACATTTTTGCTAAAATAAAAGCCTGGAACATAGGCAGAACGGAATTTGTGCCAGTTTGTGCCAGAATTCATTGCTAATCAACGTATCTGTGTTTATTTCCATGAAATTGTGGTAAGCTTGAACCATTCAGTATCTTTTAATGAAAAATTGAATGTGAATTGTTGATTTATGCCTGTATATATATGTGTAGTTCAGTGGCAAACGTGAGGTAAAGCCTATAATGCTCCAGCCTGAACAGAGGGTGTCGGAGAGAAGTAAAACGGCATGGAATGGCCAAGTAGTACACTGACACCTGGATGATGGACTAGAAAGAAATAATGCTGGAAGTGCAGAGGCGTAGTAACCATTAAGAAGGGTAATACTGGAATAAAGTATTTCAAATGAAGCTGACTGTTGGCCTAACGCTCTGAACGCAATGTTTGTGCTGTATTGTGATCAGTGTAAAAGAGAATATAAATTAGTTATGAAGTAGAAGGTACATCCTTCTTGATTTCAGGGACAGTGGTCTTGATGGTAGTGAGCAGCACCTGGTCAGAGATTTGCTGAATCCAGAGTCGGACAGCATACTCCTTGGTCTTTTTAGCTATCAGTGAGGTGTCTCCTGAGCCCAGAGGAGAATTCGAGCAGAGGAGTCCTTTCCTGCCGCCATCACTAAAGATAAGCAGAGTTGGCCAGCTGAGCTCAACATTATGTCCCCTCATCTTGAACTGATTTTTTAAAATTAACATTAAGAGGGGAATTTACTTGTCTTAAAATCAGGAACTGTGAACATCTACAATAATGGTCCCTAAAGACAAACTATTGAAGTCATGATGACAAATACCAACAGAGCTTGAACAAAACAAAACCAGTATTACCTCATTTTACCACTACACAATTGACACACATAGAACATTGGTAATAATATATGTCACTACAATATTCATATTAAATACATTCTGTACATAACTTGTAATTTAAATTGATTGTGATTCCTGGTTCCCTTGTAGTTGAATCAGGACACATATTCATTCATGCCAGTAATGAATACATATTGTTATTTGAAACGTTACTAGTGACTTCTTTAAGATATTCTCATAGAGTGTTATATGTATGTGAGTGTCACCGTGTTGTCAAGAGTAGTGGATTAAATTAAATTGTTTATCTGTCTGTTGTTGTGACTTACACTTCACCATACTCATACCCTAGACACATAACGTAGCATCACACTATTCCAGAATAATTCTGACTGAGATAAAGAGATATGTGGTAGCAAGTAAGGTTATCTATAATACACTACTCTTAATAGATATAGATACCTTCACAGCTGATCTCAGTCAGTACACTAAGTTCCCTATAAGTATTTATAACATCCCACTTCACCACATATATTGGGGTCTCGCTCTTGGGATTTTGAATCTTTAACTATTAAAAATATTGGGGATAATTCACTTCAGGGAATATAAGAATTAAAAGGTATCCTTGGGTGGAATTAAATAAGGTTGAGCTCACGGTGCCTGTGTTGTCCATTAGAGATTGAATTGTTGGTTAGACATTGTATTAAGTTACCTGATAGACAATGGCGGACCTGGCCAAATTTCGATCTGCTGCGGTTCAGACTGCAAAAGAGTTAGGATTAGATGGGCAAGTTATGGTTGCCTATGTTACTACGGAATGTGACAAATTTATTGAACGCGAAGAAAGAAGGTTTGAAGCCGAAAGAAGGTTAGAGGCTGAAAGGGAAATTAAGAAGTTACAATTTGAAGCTGAGGCTGAGACTAAGAGGTTGCAGATTGAAGCTGAGGCTGAGACTAAGAGGTTGCAGATTGAGGCTGAGGCTAAGAAATTAGCTGCAGAAAGGGAAGCCGAGGAAAGAAGACAAGCTGCAGAAGAAAGAAGATTGACTGCAGAGAGGGAAGCAGAAAAGGAGGAGAAAAGATTACAAAGGGAACATGAGTTACGACTAAGGGAGTTTGAGTTTCAAGGCCATGCTCCTGAAAATGGTGCCAGTCCCTTTGCCTCTGATGCTACGGTTACTCAAGGAGCCTCAATCTCAGCTATGAATTTTCATTTAGATCATTTTGTTGAGAAAGACGATGATATTGAGAGCTATATAAATAGGTACGAACTATTAGCTACCACGTATGGGTTGGAGAGAGAAAGGTGGAGCTTAAAGTTATCTCAGGGACTTCGTGGGGCAGCTTATGAAGTTTTTGCAAAAATGAGCAGAGGTGATCAGGAAAATTATGACATGCTAAAGCAGGCTCTTTTGTTAAGGTATGAAAAGAATGCAGAGTTTTACAGGAAAAAATTTAGGAATGCTAAACTACTGTCAGGTGAAACCTATCACCAGTTCTCTGCACGAATAGAGACATACTTGGAGAAATGGACTTCTCTGGGGAAAACCCAAGATCTTAAGGAAATGGTCCTTATAGAGCAACTAAGAGAGTCCATGGCTCCAGACCTGAGAAAGTTTCTCATGGAACAAGGTGCAGAGAGGCTGGGTGAGTTGCTAAATGTTGCTGAAAGGTATCAAGCAGCTCAAGCAGAGGTAACAGGTAATAAAAAGAAACAGGTGGACAACTTTAGGGCACCACAGAACTTTAATAAATTTGATCCTAAGGATCAAAATAAAGGTAAGCACCAATTTGATAGGCCACGGTATGACAATAAAAATAAATTCCCACAATTCGATGAAAGGAAATATGATGAAAGAAAATCTTTCAACCAAGGAAAAAGGTGGTGTAAAAATTGTCAGATGGACAATCATGACACTGACCATTGTAGAAGGAAACCTGTGTATATGGCAACCCTTCAGGTCAGGTCGACCTCAAGACAGGAGGAGGATATTATGTTAGATACCACTCCAGAAGAGATGAGGAAGGCACAGGCTGGGGATAAAACACTCAAGCCTTGTTTCAGAAAATTGTCAACTTGTCATACAACTCCAGGCAAGGGAGATTTTTACATGAAAAACAAGTTGATGTATAGGAAGGCCGGAACTAGATCCAATGGTCACGGACAGCTGGTTCTTCCAAAAAGATACAGGACAGACTTAATAAGGAGCCTACATGTGAAACCAGATGGGGACCATGAGAAAATAGGTACCATCATTCAAAAGGTGGCTCACAATTATTATTGGCCCAAAGCAAGATGGGACATTGCGAATTTTGTAGAAAGGTGTAGCATAGCACATGAGGGAACACCCACAAGTGGGAACATGGATCAGGACCTGGACACGCCATGGGGCAAAATCAGGCCTGACAATAAAAGGAAAAATAAATTTGATAGGGTGGACCAAATGGAATGGGAAGCCCCTTTTCACGGACAAGCTTCACTTAACTGTTTTACAATGGCCACTATGCGGAGAGTGCAAAAAGATGTCTTACCCCAGGATAAGCCGAAAATCCCTCAATCGGACTTAAACAAACTGGAGGAAGAGGATGTAGGGAGGAAATCTCTCATCAAGAATTTTAAGTGGGGAGACAGCCCCAAAAGAAAAATTGGTAGCGGTCGTTTTGTGAATGATAATTCTGGGAGGAAAAATCATCACTATAAAGCTTCAAGTGGAAGAGACCATACCGGTGCATGGACAAATAGGTCCACACAATTAAAGGTCCATATGTAGCTTTGTTAAGAACGTGGACTGATGAAAAGGCAGAGGAAAACATTACATCTTCATACCAGTATGTGAATGAGCTGACCACTCGGTTAAAAACTGGCTGGAAACTTGCCAATGAAAATTTGAAACAAGCCAGGAAGAAACATGCTGCCTATTATAACAGGAAGGCGAAAGACAGAAATTTGGCTGTGGGAGAGAAGGTACTGCTTCTTTTGCCCGGGAGTCAGAATAAGTTACAAATTGGATGGCAGGGTCCATATACAGTTCTAGAGAAGGTGTCTAGAACAAATTATAAGATAGATAAGAAGGGGAAAGAAAAAATCTATCATGTGAATCTCCTGAAGAAATATTTGGAAAGAGAACATCAGGAAGAGACACACTTGTTGACCTTGTCCATCGCCATGGAGATGAAAAAGGAACCACTTTCATCATTTGAATATCCATTACACCCCTGTGAGACAGCAGCACAGGTGAAAATCAGTACACATTTAACGAAAACTCAGAAAGAGAGAGTGCAACAGGTTCTAAATAATCATGCAGAGGTGTTAACAGACCGACCAGGGCATACAAACCTATTGGAATATGATATGAAATTAATAGACTCCACACCTGTCTGTATGAAACCATATTCGATTCCGTTTGCTAAGGAAAAAGCTTTGAAGGAAGAGATAGACTATCTGTTGAAGGAAGGAATTATTTCGCACAGTGAGTCTTCGTATAGTTCCGGTGTTGTACTTTTAAGGAAGCCCTCTGGAGAACATAGACTCTGTATAGATTACAGGAGACTGAATGCTATTACAGAAGGACAGGTGGATCCATTGCCGGATACAAATCAGCTGTTTGCCAGACTAAATAAAGCTAAATATTTCTCAAAAGTGGATCTGAGTAAAGGATACTATCAGATTCCAGTAAAGCCTGAGGTTAGACCATACCTAGCTTTTAGTACCTCAGAAGGACACTATGAGTTTAATAGATTGCCATTTGGATTGAAGAATGCGCCTAGTGTCTTCTCTAGAATGATGAGAAAATTATTGGATCCTCTGAATAATCCCTGTATAACAAATTTTATGGATGATATCCTTATAGCAACAGAAACATTTGAGGAACACATTGACTCTCTGAACATGCTGTTTGATCGACTTAGGGAGGCAAATTTAACAGCCCGACCAACCAAATGTTGCGTTGGATGTAAAGAATTGGAATTTTTGGGACACACAGTTTATCAGGGAAACATGACCCCTGACCCAAAGAATTTAGAGAAACTACAGAAAGCCCCGAGACCACAAACCAAGAAGGACGTGAGATCCTTTGTCTCATTATGTGGTTTCTACCAGAAGTATATCAAAAACTTTAATTCCATATGTGCACCTTTAACGGAATTGACACGTAAAGGACTTCCAGATCGCATTACATGGACACCACAATGTGAAATGACTTACCAAGAATTGAAGGAAAAGCTCACAAGTAAACCCATTTTGAAATTACCTGACTTAAGTCAAGAATTCATAGTAAGGACGGATGCAAGTAATATTGGGTTAGGTGCAACTTTACTACAGAAATCAGATGCATTGGATGGGGAATTAAGCCCAGTGGCATATGCTAGCAGAAAGTTGAATAAAGCTGAAATCAACTACTCAACTAGCGAAAAAGAATGTCTTGCAGTAATATGGGCAATAAAGAAATTCAATATTTATCTATATGGGAAGGCATTTAAGTTGCAAACTGACCACAAACCTTTATCGTTTTTAGCACAGGCTAAGCATGAGAACTCTAGGTTACTCCGATGGTCTTTGCTTCTGGCTCCATATAATTTTAGCATTGAATATATATCTGGAAAAAACAATCTGGGAGCGGATTTTTTAAGCCGCCATCCGTGTGATGAGAATCACCGTAAACCCCAGAAATAATAATAAATTTCTCTATGTGTATATAGAATAAAGGACTGACATATAATGTCTGTTTTAAGAGGGGAAGTGTCATGAAATATTCTAATCCACATATATAAATTATTAGGTAAATATGAAGCCTAACAAATAAAATTAATAAAGAGAAGAGCAATGGTAAAATGACAGTGCTGTCCCAAAGAATGTACTCGAAATCCCCCTTGTTTTCTGCTTCGTCTGCAAATTGTAACGCTTTCACGTTGATAGTAAAGCTTACTGTATTATTACCCGCCTTCTTCAATGAAACGTGTGCTGTATTTCTTGGAAAAGCATTGAGACGTACTGCGTAATGACCTAAATTAACCCTAACATTAATTATACTGCGTTACCAAAACGAACGAACAGATGGACTAAAGGGATAAAAAGAGAAGGGAGAGGCAGAAAGCCGAACACTAAACCCGCTTCGCGCGATACACAATTACTACCATCACGCGTGTAAGTCTACATGCACTAATTTTTTTTCAGACGGACAGTGATAAAATACACTACCCTTTCCCAGAGTTAGGTTTATAAATCATAACAGACTCTTATTAGAAAAGACAACATTATATGGGTTTACGTTTGAACACATAACAGTACCCAGACAGCACATCTTCTAAACAGGAGATAGAAGAAATTGCATATTTTGAACGCAGCCACGTAGCTCCTTTAAATTAGTATTTTTGGGTTCCTTAGGGTTTGCTGACAAATAATATGTAAAACGTTACGCAAATAGTCCAGGAATTAATAAATTATACCCAAAATAAAATATTGGGGGTGCCTGACAGCATAAAATCATTTCTGCTCATAAAATTTTTTTTATAACGTGTTTGAAAAAACCTTACGTTACATAAATAGCCTACCATGTAAACTCCAAATTGATTGGAGCGCAACAAATGAAAGCCTAACCACGATTGGTCGGGCTATAAATACTATCTTGGTTGTTGGGGGAGACGGGAAAAGATAACATTTTTTCAAACACTTGTCGAAACGTGGCTCATTGGCCAGTCTCGCTGATATACACACTTGGGAGCGTTAGTTCGAGACCACTAATTCAAATAAGCTTGATAAAGCGACAGTACGTTGAAGCCAGCTCACATTTTTGCTAAAATAAAAGCCTGGAACATAGGCAGAACGGAATTTGTGCCAGTTTGTGCCAGAATTCATTGCTAATCAACGTATCTGTGTTTATTTCCATGAAATTGTGGTAAGCTTGAACCATTCAGTATCTTTTAATGAAAAAATTGAATGTGAATTGTTGATTTATGCCTGTATATATATGTGTAGTTCAGTGGCAAACGTGAGGTAAAGCCTATAATGCTCCAGCCTGAACAGAGGGTGTCGGAGAGAAGTAAAACGGCATGGAATGGCCAAGTAGTACACTGACACCTGGATGATGGACTAGAAAGAAATAATGCTGGAAGTGCAGAGGCGTAGTAACCATTAAGAAGGGTAATACTGGAATAAAGTATTTCAAATGAAGCTGACTGTTGGCCTAACGCTCTGAACGCAATGTTTGTGCTGTATTGTGATCAGTGTAAAAGAGAATATAAATTAGTTATGAAGTAGAAGGTACATCCTTCTTGATTTCAGGGACAGTGGTCTTGATGGTAGTGAGCAGCACCTGGTCAGAGATTTGCTGAATCCAGAGTCGGACAGCATACTCCTTGGTCTTTTTAGCTATCAGTGAGGTGTCTCCTGAGCCCAGAGGAGAATTCGAGCAGAGGAGTCCTTTCCTGCCGCCATCACTAAAGATAAGCAGAGTTGGCCAGCTGAGCTCAACATTATGTCCCCTCATCTTGAACTGATTTTTTAAAATTAACATTAAGAGGGGAATTTACTTGTCTTAAAATCAGGAACTGTGAACATCTACAATAATGGTCCCTAAAGACAAACTATTGAAGTCATGATGACAAATACCAACAGAGCTTGAACAAAACAAAACCAGTATTACCTCATTTTACCACTACACAATTGACACACATAGAACATAATAATGTATTTGTTACTTCAGTTATAGTTGCTATAGTATCGTATTTGTTACTTTAGTTATAGTTGCTATATTATTTTATTTGTTACTTTAGTGATAGTTATCATAGTATTATATTTGTTACTTTAGTTATAGTTGTTATAATATTGTTTTTCTTACTTTAATTATAGTTGCTATTATAATTGTATTTGTTACTTTAGTTATAGTTGCGATAGTAATTTATTTGTTACTTCAGTTATAGTTGCTATAGTACTGCATTTGTTACTTTAGTTATAGTTGCTATAGCACTGTATTTGTTACTTTAGTTATAGTTGCTGTAGTATTGTGTTTGTTACTTCACTTTTAGTTGCTATGCTATTAGACTTGTTGATGTATCTCTAATATTACTTTATTTGTTGCTTCAGTTATAGTTGCTGTAGTATTGTGTTCGATACTTCAGTTTTAGTTGCTATGTTATTCCATTTGTAGATGTAGCTCTAATATTACTGTATTTGCTAGTTTAGTCATAGTTGCAATGTTATTACATTTGTTGATGTAGCTCCAATATTACTGTATTTGTTACTTCAGTCATAGTTGCAATGCTATTACATTTGCTGATGTAGCTCCAACATTACTGTATTTGTTACTTCAGTCATAGTTGCAATGTTATTACATTTGTTGATGTTGTTCTAATATTACTGTATTTGTTACTTCAGTCATAGTTGCAATGTTATTACATGTGTTGATGTAGTTCTAATATTACCGTATTTGTTACTTCAGTCATAGTTGCAATGTTATTACATGTGTTGATGTAGTTCTAATATTACTGTAGTTGTTACTTCACTCACAGTTGCAATGTTATTACATTTGTTGATATAGCTCCAATATTACTGTAGTTGTTACTTCAGTCATAGTTGCAATGTTATTACATTTGTTGATATAGCTCCAATATTACTGTATTTGTTACTTCAGTCATAGTTGCAATGTTATTACATTTGTTGATGTAGTTCTAATATTACTGTAGTTGTTACTTCAGTCATAGTTGCAATGTTATTACATTTGTTGATATAGCTCCAATATTACTGTATTTGTTACTTCAGTCATAGTTGCAATGTTATTACATTTGTTGATATAGCTCCAATATTACTGTATTTGTTACTTCAGTCATAGTTGCAATGTTATTACATTTGTTGATATAGCTCCAATATTACTGTATTTGTTACGTCAGTCATAGTTGCAATGTTATTAATTTGTTGATGTAGCTCCAATATTACTGTATTTGTTACTTCAGTCATAGTTGCAATGTTATTACATTTGTTGATGTAGCTCCAATATTACTGTATTTGTTACTTCAGTCATAGTTGCAATGTTATTACATTTGTTGATGTAGCTCCAATATTACTGTATTTGTTACTTCAGTCATAGTTGCAATGTTATTTCATTTGTTGATGTAGCTCCAATATTACTGTATTTGTTACTTCAGTCATAGTTGCAATGTTATTACATTTGTTGATGTAGCTCCAATATTACTGTATTTGTTACTTCAGTCATAGTTGCAATGTTATTACATTTGTTGATATAGCTCCAATATTACTGTATTTGTTACTTCAGTCATAGTTGCAATGTTACTACATTTGTTGATGTAGCTCCAATATTACTGTATTTGTTACTTCAGTCATAGTTGCAATGTTATTACATTTGTTGATATAGCTCCAATATTACTGTATTTGATACTTCAGTCATAGTTGCAATGTTATTACATGTGTTGATATAGCTCCAATATTACTGTATTTGTTACTTCAGTCATAGTTGCAATGTTATTACATTTGTTGATATAGCTCCAATATTACTGTATTTGTTACTTCAGTCATAGTTGCAATGTTATTACATTTGTTGATATAGCTCCAATATTATGGTATTTGTTACTTCAGTCATAGTTGCAATGTTATTACATTTGTTGATATAGCTCCAATATTACTGTATTTGTTACTTCAGTCATAGTTGCAATGTTATTACATTTGTTGATATAGCTCCAATATTACTGTATTTGTTACTTCAGTCATAGTTGCAATGTTATTACATTTGTTGATATAGCTCCAATATTACTGTATTTGTTACTTCAGTCATAGTTGCAATGTTATTACATTTGTTGATATAGCTCCAATATTATGGTATTTGTTACTTCAGTCATAGTTGCAATGTTATTACATTTGTTGATATAGCTCCAATATTACTGTATTTGTTACTTCAGTCATAGTTGCAATGTTATTACATTTGTTGATATAGCTCCAATATTACTGTATTTGTTACTTCAGTCATAGTTGCAATGTTATTACATTTGTTGATATAGCTCCAATATTACTGTATTTGTTACTTCAGTCATAGTTGCAATGTTATTACATTTGTTGATATAGCTCCAATATTACTGTATTTGTTACTTCAGTCATAGTTGCAATGTTATTACATTTGTTGATATAGCTCCAATATTACTGTATTTGTTACTTCAGTCATAGTTGCAATGTTATTACATTTGTTGATAGAGCTCCAATATTACTGTATTTGTTACTTCAGTCATAGTTGCAATGTTATTACATGTGTTGATATAGCTCCAATATCACTGTATTTGTTACTTCAGTCATAATTGCAATGTTATTACATGTGTTCATATAGCTCCAATATTACTGTATTTGTTACTTCAGCCATAGTTGCAATGTTACTACATTTGTTGATATAGCTCCAATATTACTGTATTTGTTACTTCAGCCATAGTTGCAATGTTATTACATTTGTTGATATAGCTCCAATATTACTGTATTTGTTACTTCAGTCATAGTTGCAATGTTATTACATTTGTTGATATAGCTCCAATATTACTGTATTTGTTACTTCAGTCATAGTTGCAATGTTATTACATTTGTTGATATAGCTCCAATATTACTGTATTTGTTACTTCAGTCATAGTTGCAATGTTATTACATTTGTTGATGTAGCTCCAATATTACTGTATTTGTTACTTCAGTCATAGTTGCAATGTTATTACATTTGTTGATGTAGCTTTAATATTACTGTATTTGTTACTTCAGTCATAGTTGCAATGTTATTACATTTGTTGATGTAGCTCCAATATTACTGTATTTGTTACTTCAGTCATAGTTGCAATGTTATTACATTTGTTGATATAGCTCCAATATTACTGTATTTGTTACTTCAGTCATAGTTGCAATGTTATTACATGTGTTGATATAGCTCCAATATTACTGTATTTGTTACTTCAGTCATAGTTGCAATGTTATTACATTTGTTGATATAGCTCCAATATTACTGTATTTGTTACTTCAGGCATAGTTGCAATGTTATTACATTTGTTGATATAGCTCCAATATTACTGTATTTGTTACTTCAGTCATAGTTGCAATGTTATTACATGTGTTGATATAGCTCCAATATTACTGTATTTGTTACTTCAGTCATAGTTGCAATGTTATTACATTTGTTGATAGAGCTCCAATATTACTGTATTTGTTACTTCAGTCATAGTTGCAATGTTATTACATGTGTTGATATAGCTCCAATATTACTGTATTTGTTACTTCAGTCATAGTTGCAATGTTATTACATTTGTTGATATAGCTCCAATATTACTGTATTTGTTACTTCAGTCATAGTTGCAATGTTATTACATTTGTTGATATAGCTCCAATATTACTGTATTTGTTACTTCAGTCATAGTTGCAATGTTATTACATTTGTTGATATAGCTCCAATATTACTGTATTTGTTACTTCAGTCATAGTTGCAATGTTATTACATTTGTTGATATAGCTCCAATATTACTGTATTTGTTACTTCAGTCATAGTTGCAATGTTATTACATTTGTTGATATAGCTCCAATATTACTGTATTTGTTACTTCAGTCATAGTTGCAATGTTATTACATGTGTTGATATAGCTCCAATATCACTGTATTTGTTACTTCAGTCATAATTGCAATGTTAGTACATGTGTTGATATAGCTCCAATATTACTGTATTTGTTACTTCAGCCATAGTTGCAATGTTATTACATTTGTTGATATAGCTCCAATATTACTGTATTTGTTACTTCAGTCATAGTTGCAATGTTATTACATTTGTTGATATAGCTCCAATATTACTGTATTTGTTACTTCAGTCATAGTTGCAATGTTATTACATTTGTTGATATAGCTCCAATATTATGGTATTTGTTACTTCAGTCATAGTTGCAATGTTATTACATTTGTTGATATAGCTCCAATATTACTGTATTTGTTACTTCAGTCATAGTTGCAATGTTATTACATTTGTTGACATAGCTCCAATATTACTGTATTTGTTACTTCAGTCATAGTTGCAATGTTATTACATTTGTTGATATAGCTCCAATATTACTGTATTTGTTACTTCAGTCATAGTTGCAATGTTATTACATTTGTTGATATAGCTCCAATATTACTGTATTTGTTACTTCAGTCATAGTTGCAATGTTATTACATGTGTTGATATAGCTCCAATATTACTGTATTTGTTACTTCAGTCATAGTTGCAATGTTATTACATTTGTTGACATAGCTCCAATATTACTGTATTTGTTACTTCAGTCATAGTTGCAATGTTATTACATTTGTTGATATAGCTCCAATATTACTGTATTTGTTACTGGGGCTGTACATGTTATCATCATTAGTTTCTTTGCGCTTCTAACGGATCATAAAGCCCCCCCCCCCCGTCAGGTGGTCCTGCAGGAAGCCTGCAGCAAGCAGTCACAAACTTTTGCAGCGGTAGTCTCTGAAGCAATTTGTTTTACACGATGAAGATGGCAGCCATCATATTAGACACCTTTGTAAAACATGCCTTAGTATACTTGTTACTTGTATTGTATATATTTTTTGTAACTTAATTTGAGGGGTTTTAACATTTAATGTTGAGTAATAACCGAGTGATTACTTCATCAATTTGGCATCACTATAAGGAAAGAAGACAATCTGTTATCTACAGGGGAGGAGCGGATAACGATTTTTACCTTTATCAGACATTTCCTAGCAGGCATTAAGTCCCATGTGCGCACGTGTCTTCTCAAATCATTAAGATTTATTGAAAAAACGCAATTGAGGTAGCTGATCCTTTACCTTTGAACAGAGTCTGTCGCCTCGTTTCTGTGACGTCAGCATTTTTTTCTCTTCTGCTCGCCGGTTTAGGCTTCATTATTATTCTTCGTCTGCGTTCAGTTTGTAGTCAATCGAAATCTGCAGGCCTGTCGTCAAGAGACACAGAAGGAATAGGACTAGTGTACCCACAGGCGTGTTGTACAAGGTGACTAATGTGAGGTTGTCCGTTGCGCATTAGTAACATCATCATATCAGACATATTGCTACAGAAACTACCATCACAAGGTCATGTGACTACTTGGTGAAGGCTTACTGTAAGTGTACATGCCGTAGTGGTGGTCACATGCCCATTAGGAATAAAAAGTAATATGATGATGATGTAGATGATGATGATGATGATCTAGATGATGATGTAGATGATGATGATGTAGATGATGATGTAGATGATGATGTCGATGATGTAGATGATGGTGATGATGTAGATGAAGATGATGATGTCGATGATGTAGATGATGATAATGATGATAATGATGATGTCGATGATGTAGATGATGATGATGATGATGTTGATGATGATGATGATGATGATGATGATGATGATCATGATCATGATCATGATCATGATCATGATGATGTAGATAATTGTGATAATGATGTAGATGATGATGATGGTAATGATGATGTATATGATGATGATGATGTAGATGATGATGATGCTGTCGATGTAGATGATGTAGATGGTGATGATGATGATGATAATGATGATGATTTATCATTGTAAAAAAAATTTTGGACCAATTTAATTAAATAAAGAGTTGATTGGCAGAGGGGTTAGATCGTTTGCTTCTCGAGGAAAAGTTAGTTGGATCAAAACCTGACAGCGTCGCGCTCCAGTCAACTCAGATGTAAATGGGTATCTGATTCTGCTCTTTAATTAGGTGAGGTAAAGGCAGCTAGCAAGGGGACTGGTCACCCCACCTCATAAAGATGAGAACCATTATGGTTAAGTCTCTAACACTCCCTCCCCTACAGTAGCATTTGCTATGGGACTACCATTACCATTTTTAATCAAATGATTGAAACTGTCCAGTGTTATACTATAAATATTCAATAATATGATCGCCATTGTCCAGCGTTATATTGCACACGCTTATTCAAATGATTGCAACTGTCCAGTGTTATACTATAAATATTCAATAATATGATCGCCATTGTCCAGCGTTATATTGTACACACTTATTCAAATGATTGCAACTGTCCAGTGTTTTACTATAAATATTCAATAATATGATCGCAATTGTCCAGCGTTATATTGTTCACAGTTATTCAAATGATTGCAACTGTCCAGTGTTATATTATAAATATTCAATAATATGATCGCCATTGTCCAGCGTTATATTGTACACACTTATTCAAATGATCGCAATTGTCCAGCGTTATATTGTTCACACTTATTCAAATGATTGCAACTGTCCAGTGTTATACTATAAATATTCAATAATATGATCGCCATTGTCCAGCGTTATATTGTACACACTTATTCAAATGATTGCAACTGTCCAGCGTTATATTGTACACACTTATTCAAATGATTGCAACTGTCCAGTGTTGTATTGTACACACTTATTCCAATGATTACAGCTGTCCAGCGTTATATTGTACACACTTATTCAAATGATTGCAACTGTCCAGTGTTATATTGTACACACTTATTCAAATGATTGCAACTGTCCAGTGTTATATTGTACACACTTATTCAAATGATTGCAACTGTCCAGCGTTATATTGTACACACTTATTCAAATGATTGCAACTGTCCAGTGTTATATTGTACACACTTATTCAAATGATTGCAACTGTCCAGTGTTATATTGTACACACTTATTCCAATGATTGCAACTGTCCAGTGTTATATTGTACACACTTATTCAAATTATTGCTACTGTCCAGTGTTATACTATACATATTCAATAATAAGATCGCAATTTTCCTTCATTATATTGTACACACTTATTCAAATGATTGCAACTGTCCAGTGTTATACTATAAATATTCAATAATATTCGCAATTGTCCAGCGTTATATTGTACACACTTATTCAAATGATCGCAATTGTCCAGCGTTATATGTGTTATGATTGTCACTCTTATTCAAATGTATTGCAAATGTTGTTACTATACAATTATTCAAATGATTGCAATTGTCCATCGTTATATTGTTACACACTTATTCAAATGATTGCANCTGTCCAGTGTNATATTGNACACACNTANTNNNATNATNGNANCTNNCCAGCGTNANATNGTACNCNCTTNTNCNNNTNATNGCANCTGTCCACCAGCGTTATATTGTACACACTTATTCAAATGATTGCAACTGTCCAGCGTTATATTGTACACACTTATTCAAATGATTGCAACTGTCCAGTGTTATATTGTACACACTTATTCAAATGATTGCAACTGTCCAGCGTTATATTGTACACACTTATTCAAATGATTGCAACTGTCCAGCGTTATATTGTACACACTTATTCAAATGATTGCAACTGTCCAGTGTTATATTGTACACACTTATTCAAATGATTGCAACTGTCCAGTGTTATATTGTACACACTTATTCCAATGATTGCAACTGTCCAGTGTTATATTGTACACACTTATTCAAATGATTGCAACTGTCCAGTGTTATACTATAAATATTCAATAATAAGATTGCAATTTTCCTTCGTTATATTGTACACACTTATTTAAATGATTGCAACTGTCCAGTGTTATACTATAAATATTTAATAATATGATCGCAATTGTCCAGCGTTATATTGTACACACTTATTCAAATGATTGCAACTGTCCAGTGTTATACTATAAATATTCAATAATATGATCGCAATTGTCCAGCGTTATATTGTTCACACTTATTCAAATGATTGCAACTGTCCAGTGTTATATTGTACACACTTATTCAAATGATTGCAACTGTCCAGTGTTATATTGTACACACTTATTCAAATGATTGCAACTGTCCAGTGTTATATTGTACACACTTATTCAAATGATTGCAACTGTCCAGCGTTATATTGTACACACTTATTCAAATGATTGCAACGAAGCAAATTCATAGAAAAAAGACTGGTTTCTTTTATTTCTGAAATTTTTACGGTAAATGCGATGTGGTTTATTGAAGTGCTTCATCATAATAGATATTATTACAAATTTTGGAGACCAGAATTTTGGGTAAGCACAGACAGCAGTTTGTAGCCACATGATTTTACCCAAATCCTAAAAAACGTCGCAGCTTAATTTGTATTTTTTTCTCTTCCCCCCCCCCCCCTCCCCCTCTAATACTGGCTTCTCAAAAACAGACTTATTTAAACGGAAAGTCTAGGAGATGAAGGCTTAAAGGAACAGAATTCTCTCAGTATTGAGGTTTGAAAAAAAAAAAGTCTGACGGACTGGATAGTTTCGGAGTAATGGAATTTAATGGAGATAGAGCTAGCCTACCAAGGACCTGAAAGTATTTGTTTCAAGACTCCCCTATCAGGAAGATCCCCTGGCATCAAACGGAGAGTATTCCGAGCAAAAGTAAGATTATTTTTAACGGTAGATGATTGTTTAGATTAGCTGGAATCAATAAAACACATGTTTATGAAGTGATCAGATAATAAGGATTAGCATGTTTAATATTATGGATTGCAATTCCTATAGCAAAGTATCATAAAAGATATGAGATTTGGGAAGATAATTATAGACCTTTAATTGATTGTTAGGTTTGAGTTTGTATTAAGGATTTTTATTATGTCAAATTAGGAATGGGTAACGTTGTAGGATATACGCGACCAGTTTGGGTGGCTGGTGTGAGAGTTTATTGGAGTATTAAGGGTTGGGATGAAATATTTCAATAATGCGGTATGGGGGATTTTAGGGTATGGTATGTTGACGGGGGGTGGGCCTCAAAGGGGTGTGTTTATAGAAAGTTACCTTTTAGATGTACGGGGGATAATAGAAATTCACACCAAGTGTATTACCCTTGAGTTTGGGGGGATGGTTTGGGGTGGTGTCTGATTATATGGTTGTGCATTGTGGGGGACATGTCTGGGTGTGGTTTATGAATGTATTTAGGGGGTGTGGTTTTTCTGACCCAAAAGTGCCGGATGCTGGGTGGGGGGAGCCATTTGTCAATAATGCTTGAGTGGGGGTGGTGAGGTTACTGTTTAGATTAAATCAGAGTGGATGTTTGACTTTCTGTAGGGGGATATGGTTGTGTGAAGTGTAGGTGGTCGGGGGGTGTTAAAAAGAACAGGCCAATGGGGTTGGAAAGGTCTTTGATAGGGAGATGGGTTTGGGGGGTGGGGGAGGGGTCTGGGGGATTTGAGCCTGATGTGGGTATGTATGTACCATTGGGGAAATAAGGTGAACCCATCTGGTAGATGTCACTTGGTTTTGGGCTTGGGTGATTTGGTAAGGGGGGTTGGTTATTGGTGTTGGTTTGTTGGATGTACGTTGGTGTGTGCTTTGGTGGTTAGATACAGATGGGTGTTTATTTAAGGGTTGGAATTTAAGGGGACTTGTTTGTGGGGGAGGTGGGGGGGGGGTTAGGACAAATTGCTAGGGTGGGTGAAACTGATTGTTATTTAGTTGGGGGATTTTTTAAAGAAGGTTTGGGTTTATTTTTGTTTGAGGGGGTAATGTTAAGGGGATGGTTAGATAGTGGTTTGATGGATTCCATTTTCGCGGTGCTAAGGGTTATTTGATGGAGGCTGAAGGGGAAGGGAAAGTTTTGGGGGAGGGGGAACCTTTGTTTAGCAGGAATTGGGATTGGGGACTCATATGGGTGATGATGATAGATAGGTTTCAATTTGTGTTGGGGGGTGGGGTCAAGTGCGTTGGGGGGGGGTGGGGGGGTGGGGGGTGGGGGTGGGGAGGTGGGGGGGGGGGGGGGGGGGGGGGGGGGGGGTTGTGGGGGGTGGGGTGGATGGGTTTTGGGGGGTTGTGGGGTAAGGGGGGGGGGGTTGTTTGGGGGGGGGGGTATGTGGTGGGGTTGGATTTGTTGGGAATGGTGGGGGGGTGGGTTTAGGGGTGTGTGGGTGTGCCCATTTGGGGGGTTTATGTTATGGTGTATGGGGTGTAAGGGAATGGGGGTTGAAAGTTTTCAGGATATGTTGGAGTGGATTGTTTGGGTGGTTGGGGGGTGGTTTTTTGTGGGTTTGGTTGTGTGGGATTGGGGGGGTGGAAGATTATTATTTTAAGAAATGGATTGAAAATGAAGCATAGAAAAATATTTGATTTGTTAATAATTATGTGGATAATTATATGGACCCCCCCAGATGTAATAAGAAAATATTTTTATTATGATGATTTTTGTAGATTAAAGATATGTTTGGTAATTGTTCAAAAAGTATAATAAAAATAATTTATATGAATTAGGTTTGAATATAAGATATTTTGAATGAAATAAGTTGATATTTCGTTATAATGTAAAGGTCAGATATAAATGTTATTTGTTGTTTTAATGTGTATGGTTTGATGAAGGGCTTATGTTAATATAATAAAAATCAAAAAGAAAGGATCTCTACAGGACAAATTATGATTGACGGGGTACGAGTCTCGAAGTTATGGAATGAGTTGTACCCCCCCCCGCCGAGCCAAATTTCAATAGCGCGGCGAGTGCCCCCATGTAAAATTTTTATAATAAATGCATTGATGGGGCAATTCCGGTGTTGTTTTCCAAAAAATCAGGTGCAACAGCAGTGATTGAAGCTTAATGGGTTAAAATATGTGGTCAAAATTATGCCCCGAGCAAAGTAAACTTCATCATGTAAAACACTAATCCCGGACGAGCCCCCAATTGTCGTGTGGTTTGTATTGGGGCAACTACGACAGTAGTTTTCGCCAGAAATATAAAGCCTATGTGATAAATTAGGGGCGGGAAAAGTAGAAGGTACTCGTGTGGGCCCATCCATAATTGTCTCGTTTTGCTAACTCTTAAACCCCTGTTTAATAGCAAGTAGTTTTCGCCTGGAGCCAGTATACTGTATTCCCGAGACCCTAGAATGATTTGGCCCAATCAACAGTATACTGGCTTTTGTATCTCTTGAAACCCCCATCCTTTCTACTTAAATTACCTGTTTTATTTCCAAACAAAAACAATAAAAACATACTGGTATGGCCATTTTTGTTTGGGCCAAACCCACTTTTTTACTTGGGACTGAAAGAGTTAAGAAAGAATAGAGACCTATCAGAGATAAGGACAAGAAGAAGAGAATGCGAATACTTTCCACTGTACAGTGTTTTCAAGTGAATTATGGAAAGAGTTCTGTTTTCCCACGACCCTAGCTTCTGCCCTGAGATCCCGTAACAGAAATAGCCCCCAACCTCATCTGAGTGTAGCAATTTACCTATATGTAAATATTTAACACCGACAGCACGAGTGATACATTAACGAACTAGATAATGATCTACGATTATTGGGTTTATTAATTAAATATCCACACACATAGGGTTAGTAGGGATTATCCCGTGATGATTGTAAACGATGATTCACATAAAAACACACAGATGAGATATTAATATTGTAGTTAATTAAATAGAAGAATGAACTTGTGTAAAGCTAAATGATGATATGATATGATAGGTGTTACCAAAATGGTGAGTAATCTACACAGTCCATGTGTCTCTAAATGCTTCTCCCGGGTAGGATGATTCACATGTATGCATATAATGTACTGAGAACGTTGACGATATACAGTCCTTCACTGTTTGACAATATCTCGGTAGCGTTGACCAACAGTTAACAGTTGTCGTATGAAAAATGGCTGTTGTATAATCTCCGAAGGGCACTGGCCAGACTGGATATCATCACGAAATGTTCTTGCTTTGTAGACTCATTGACTTGAGTATGTAATCGTGATTCATGAAATATACCTGGAGTAAGCTGCACTGGATATGACTATGGAGTCTACTTCCTAGAATGCGCTTAAGAGTGTGTTGAACTTGGTATAAATATGAGAATCAACTTTTGAGCTCTTTAGCTTGACTTCAGATGGTAAGCTTTCAATGGAGCTGAGCTTGATATTTGAATAGGTAATCATCTGTGAGCTTTAGATTGACTCAGGTAGTAGGCTTTTGATTGATTTGAACTTGATTTAAATATGTATAGAACGTGTGCGCACGTGATATAAAGTGACGAAAAATGTTGCGTCTACCATCTTAATTGTGGGCGAGAAATATTCCTTTTCAGTTGAGGAATGAAGAATGTCCTATGGCAAATTCTGCTATCCAAATTTTAGCTCTGATAGCTTCTCTTTGGTTAGACGTTCAACATATAATGTCGACTCAGACTTCTATTGGACTGAAGACACACACAAGTTTACACTTAATATCACTGATTGGGGAGCCGCGCTGGTGTAATGGTTAGCACACTGCGCTGGCGATCAGGTGATCTGGGTTCTTGAAGACGTGTCGTCGACTCTGGACTGGAATAACCTGAACGGCTCCTGAGACGACCCAGCTCTAATGGGTACGCTCCGAAGACGGCGAGTTTCTGCCTGAATGGCGAGTGGACACCTGTCATTGTACAGGGAAAGAAGGGATACTCACGTAAAAATCAGTCTCAGGTTAGATATACTAACCGGTGATTCTTGCCTCGAGTAATAGCGGGCGTAAGTCTTTAAAGAAAATATCACTCGTTGTTTTTCATTTATTCTAGTCGTCTCTATTGATCTCTATGAGTTCCATTCTAATGATGTTAAATATACTGTGCATGGAAGACTGTGATGATGATTTAACAAGCTAGATGAAGGTGAAGTATAAACTATTAATTACTTCCTATCAGCCTATCCTCTTAGAGGAAAATCTTCTGATGTTATCTATTCCTGTACTAGAAGAATTAATTGAAAACTATTGTTAAGATATGTAAAGAGCTATTATGCCATTACGTATTGATCAGCCATGATGAGCTGTTGCTTAAAAAATTCAAGTCTAGCCACCATTTTATTATTCCTTGTGATGCCATTATTGATTATACTTGTCGTAAAGATGATTACGTCTAATAAATGTCGTCTAACCCTTTACAAACCTCTCCTACAGTTTTGACCAGTTTCAATGTTCTTGTACCAGTCATGGTGTCTTCATATGCAAATTTAACATCTTGAGAACACGAGCCGTGAAAACGACATTTGCTACAACACTCAACACATGCACCATCAACCGAGCCAATAAAAATAATCAACACCATGATCTCAAGATTCATTCGTAACAACTATTTTTCGCACATTTAGCTATGAGGCTAAAATAAATAACTAGAGAATAAGAAATAAGTATTAATAATCCGTATAAGATCTACTAACCTTCTTTTTCCCTTTCGCGAAATCCTTTAAGAACACTATAAACTCCGCATATATGAATTTAAATATCCACACAGAAATATACATGTCTCATAAGGCTAGGCCTTAGAGATTTTTTCTCTACGCCACAATGTTGAAAACTGGATTGATCTCTAGCTTACTGCGCGGTACGTTATATTCCTAAACGCCCATTTGTTCCCTAATCTTGCCTGTGACGTGAAACTCAGCCTCTCCTCAATAGGCTAAGAGGCCATCTGGTCGCTCCCCCTGTCAGTCTAAAAGTGGGTTGGGCAATTCGCGACCAACTTTTCTTCGCGTTGCCTGTCAGTCTTTGCCAGACCGTCCGGTGTTTGCTGATTGTCCTCTAACTGTCACAAATCTTGCTGTCCATTGTCGTTTGCATGTAACGAGTCCCTTTGTCGTGCCGGGCTTATTGTATTATATGACGGTTTGTTTAAACAGCCTGAAAAGACTTCTTCACCTGGCCAAGCTGGAGGTCTCCCAAAATAACCAATATTTGAGCCATGTGGCTGCTCAAGCGCCATTGTTCCAAAGTGGTGGCCCGTTGCTTGTTTGCACAGCGGCTAGCAATAAAGAGACTAATCCGTTGTGTCAGCCGCGTTCTCCTCAAAGTTAGCAATAGCCCAATGTGATATGTCTCGTGAGGTGTCCCCGGGGAAGTAGATATTAAAGAAATTGTACCATGCCCAGGTGTTTGATTTTGATGAGACCAGATGGTTTTCACCAGATTTATCACGAGGCAATGTGGACTTCAAAAGATAATGCAAGGTGGAGGTCTAAATCAAGTCGCGCGTAATAAAGATTACAGTCGAGATTAAAAGATTACTAGAACAACGATGAAAGAGCCAATGTGGAATGAAAGAGCACAATGTGGGAGAAAATAAAATAAGAAAGATGTAGGAAGAGTTAGTGCGATAAGGCTTTGGCGCAGTTTATCACAGCACGTAACCCGCCAAAAGATTGTAGGGAAATAACTGTCGTGCTCTCTCTGCTGCATGTCCCGACGAGGGCACTAATTTTTTTTTCTTTCTCGTTTCAATCATTTAAATTTTTCTCAGAAGTGAATCAATGACAAGCAAAGTCCATGATGTGCAATGATGCTTCTCTGGCTAAATATATAAATATATAGGATGTAAGTACGTATTCATACATGCCCCCACGAACTCTGCTTTATGAAGAATGGGAAAAATTCCAGAAAATAAGAGACATGAATATTTCTGAAACAAATGCCATTGAAATATTTGGAGAAATGCGCGTTATTTCAATTTAGTTTCCACACCGCAGTTTCGCGCCTTTTTCGTAATAGATTTCAAGTATGGTGGTAACAGATGGGACAGAACGTTACAGTTAAGACAATTCTTAATAGAGGGATTTGTCGACAAACGTGAGACGAACGAGTGTACTCCCATCTGAAAAAAAAAAGAAAGAAATAATACAGCTGGCTGAAACGATTGATAGTCTGCTAACAACATACATCAGATTTGTACCGTTGTTGTAGGTTTTCTTCGTTCATGATACTTTTGTTTTTAATATTCATATCGCCATTCATGTGTGAACAATACTTTAGAAACGTGTAATGGTATCTCATCTACACAGACTCACGCATACTGCCATTTAGAAATGCAAACATACATACATACATAACATATATAACAAACATAACATATATAACATACATAACATACATAACATACATAACATATATAGCATACATACATACATAACATTTGTACATACATAACATACATACATACATAACATACATACATACATAACTTACATACATACATAACTACATAACATACATACATATATACATACATACATAACATACATACATAACATACATACATAACATAACATACATACATAACATACATACATACATAACATACATACATACATACATACATATATACATACATACATAACACACATAGATACATAACACACATACATACATAACATACATAACATACATACATACATAACATACATACATACATGCATAACAGACACATACATACATAACAGACACAGACAGACACACACACACATATACACATACATACATACATATCAGAATCATAACATACATACATACATAACATATATACATACATAACGTACATACATACATAACTACATAACATACATACATACATAACATAACATACATACATACATAACATACATACATAACATACATACATACATACATAACATAACATACATACATAACACACATAGATACATAACACACATACATACATAACATACATACATACATAACATATACATACATGCATAACAGACACATACATACATAACAGACACAGGCAGACACGGACACATACACACATACATACATACATACATACATATCAGAATCTTTATTCTCCAGAAAATACATTGATATGTACTGACATGATATAATAAAATACAACATGGCATATAGGAGAATCATTAGAATTTACATAAAGTGTGGAAGACGTCCCAAGAAGTTGGTGTTTTTCATCGAATGTTTGTATTGCACATATATAACAATCTTTAAGCTTTCTAAAAGACATTGGCATGTAATGATATGGCACAACATACCAAAAAGGAGTATTATTAAAATTTACATAATTTCTGTGGAATACCTTTCAAGTAGTTCAACATGGGTATTTTTTACCTGGGGGTTTTATCAGAGTCTTTGTTTGCCATAACACACATTGATATGTAGTGGGCGTGAGATACTAAATATAGCATCAAATACAATAGTAATTTGGTATATTAAACAGAGCACAATTGAGATTAGACTTAACAAAAGTGCGAAAACATCTCCAGCAATTTAAAATGGGTATTTTTTACATCGAAGTTTCCATATTCTGTAAGAACCTATAATTGCACTAATGCTGACATATTTACATACAACTTTTGCTTCAACTTTCCGCAACCCCAGCGACATCAATCCACCCACACACTTTGCATGCACATGTCCCAAACTACCAATTATCAGTACGATAACATGTGTACGTTAGCCTAATTTGTTAATTTCAGCAGTAAGTGGATAGTACTTATCAAATTTATGTTGGTAACATTTATCTAAATGGGCATAATATGGTATTGCTGCTGCTACTAGAAAAGCTGGATGGGTGTGGAAAAAAAAATCGAAAATAGGTGATTCGTCTTACGAGGACAAAAGAATAAGAAAATAGCCAACGTTACGGCCACAAGGCCTTCGTCAGGGAAAGGAAAGAAAGTGAAGGTTAGAAAGGACACATAAGAACCTAAAAAAATATAAAAATTAATATAAAAATTAAAACTAGGCACTTCCCTGAAGGCGTCAAGTCCTAACGCTTATAGGCGCGTGCCAGGAAAAGGAAATGACTGCCATCACCGGATGTACACAATACATACTTCGAGACTAAAATACGAAACTGAGCCATAAACTACCCCAACGTAATATAAGTGGGGACTAGAAATAGAAGGGAACAGAATGAGTCGAAGATAAATACATATAAAATAAAATAAAATATAAAAATATAAAAAATCTAGACATATTAAAAACAATGTATTATGTATTCATGCGTATAATTAGAGGGCGGCAGAAAATGGAAAAATGGGATAAGAGTGGAAACAGTCAAAGTAGAAAAGGAGAGGAAATGGTGACCTCAGACAAAGGTGTGTAGAGTGTTGAGCCCAGCTGGTTTTAGACACCCCATGCGGTGGATAAGACGGTTCTCAAGCTGTTCTCTGCTTGCAGTGTCAGAGGAGCAGGATCTGATCGCCGTGACCTGAATGTCGATGGAACCCTGGTGGTCAGGGCCATTAAAGTGTATGGCAACTGGTGTGGATTTGTGCTGAGAGATGTCATTCAAGTGCTGGCTGAACCTGTCCCCAAGTCGTTTGCCTGTTTGGCCAATATAGGTTTTGCAGCAACGTTTACATATGATCGTATAAATGACGTTGCGCGACTCACATGTAAAGCTACTAGTGATGGTGTACGTAGCCTCAGGAAAAGACACCTTGCGGGTTGAGATGACATACTTGCACGTGTTGCATCGTGTCCGACCACAGGGTAATGTGCCAAAGTGAGTGGCATTCTCCTTTGGGAGACGGCTGTGAACAAGAAGATCCTTCAGGTTCTTGTCGCGTCTATATGCCACCAAAGGTGCTTCACCGAATACTTCTTGGGTCACAGACTCTGCTTGAAGGATAGGTAAGTGGCGGAAGAGGATCTGTTTGACTGCAGTACTGTGAGGGTGATAGGTCAAGATTAATTTAACTCTATCCGAAGTGGATTTATAGTGAGGTTTGAGGGCCTCCTGACGAGAGATGGGGAGAACACGTTGGAAGGCAGAGGTGAGAACATGTTCGGGATAACGTCTGTACTACTAGAAAAGCTGTTTTGTTCTGTTGATTGATTTGTTAAATCAGGTGTTACGGCACGTGATTTAAATGAACTATTACTGCTGCCGAAAAGAGATGGTTTAACCATTATTTCTGTATTTATTGTTATGTCACTATTATCTCTTTATTTATTGTTATGTCACTATTATCTCTTTATTTATTGTTATGTCACTATTATTTCTTTATTTATTTTTATGTCACTATTATCTCTTTATTTATTGTTATGTCACTATTATCTCTTTATTTATTGTTATGTCACTATTATCTCTTTATTTATTGTTATGTCACTATTATTTCTTTATTTATTGTTATGTCACTATTATTTCTTTATTTATTGTTGTGTCACTATTATTTCTGTATTTATTGTTATGTCACTATTATTTCTGTTTGGGGACTTAACTTTCTCATAAACAATGTCTACAACTCTATTGTGCCTTTTGGTATAGGGTTTGAAATTTGGTACATCCATTTAATAAATGTGACACTGTTTCGTATGGGTGGTAAGATACATCGATCCATCCATACACCCATCCATACATACATCCATCCATACATACATCCATCCATCCATACATCCATACACCCATCCATACATCCATACATACATCCATCCATCCATACATCCATACATCCATCCATACATCCATCCATACATCCATACATCCATCCATACATACATACATACATACATACATACATACATACATACATACATACATACATACATACATACATACATACATACATACATACATACATACATACATACATACATACATACATACATACATACATACATACATACACACACACACACACACACACACACACACACATACATACACACATATACATACATACATACATACATACATACATACATACATACATACATACATACATACATACATACATACATACATACATACATACATACATACATACATACATACATACATACATACATACATACTCACGCCATGTCCACAGAAACAACAGCACATGTTAAGCATCATCATCTGTCTACAGCTCCAGAACACATTTACACACTTGCCAGGTTTTTAAAAGTGGTTGCCAGAAGAAAAGTGAGCCCCTTTTAATCGGCTAGAAATAGATCCATCCAGAATTATAATAAATGAGCGCTATTGAGTCAGATAACTTTTCATGCAGAGCGGGAGAAATGGGGTTAAATGATTACAGCCCGGTTTGAAATAGCTTTAGATAACTTATTTGAAGCTGGTATAGATTTTTTAAGACTCGGTTTGTATACAGATGAAGTTTTTAGCTTTGAGCTGGCGATGAGAAGTTAGGCTGTGAAGGCCAAATCCAGATATAAACCTCAAGAACCTCTTCCTGGAACGTGATTTGAAGATCAACAAAAACACAGAAGTGTGTTTTGAAAGTAAACCACTAAACGAAAACTTGCAACTTTCATAAAATTTGAGATTAAACAACGAATATGGACATGGATCATTCGCGTAATACGCATGAAAAGAGAAATACGTAACAAGTAAATGAAAAATATGTTTTAGGCTATACAATTTTATTTTCAAATAACTGAAAATTTAAAAAAAAGTTTTGTGATCCCGTTCGCAGTTTTGCCTACGTCACCAAGTTCTGTGATCGTGTACATAATTTTGTGTACAACGTCACCAGGTTGTGATCCTGCACATCTGTACTCTTGTAAAATATTATGACTTTTCGGCTTTTTTTTAAAATGGCAAGCAGACACGGGACAGCCACTCGATATTCCTTCACATTTTGATAGTAACCCAATAGAGCCGCCTAGGTTATCTGAAACCTAGAAGACCAGGCCTCAAAAATTTGAAACATCCAAACAACGATCGTATTAAACTAAATAAAAGGGTGTAAAAAACAAGCAAGTATAGCTCTGTAGCATTTCTAATTCCGCGGATTCTCTGTTCATTTGTGGTGCCATTCATACACGAGGCCAGACACAAAGGTACACGCACAAGAGGGTGGATTGTGAGGGCGAAAAACATTTTACAGAAGCACAACAAGACAGTGAACCAGGAATCAATACGTACAATGGATCAAATAGTAATAATTAGCACTACTTCTCGGTAGCCGCGCTGGTGTAATGGTTACCACATTGCGCTGGCGTTCAGGTGTTCAAGGTTCAAGCCCGGGCGTGTGCATTTGAAGGTGTGACATCGACTGGGATTTTGACTGAATAACCTGAACGGCTCCTGAGATAAACCCTCTGTAGAAGGGAAGGAGCGAAGCTCCTGACCGGGTTGGAAGGAAAGTCCACAGGCTCCCCAGACTCGCAATGACATGTCATTGGGCCAAAGAAACACTACCTCTGACGCTTCAAGGAACTAGTGGTACATGCAAGAAGAAAATTAAGATGTTCATGATGGTAATAGTGATAGGTATACATTCACATTCACCTTCACCTCAGTTTATACCAAGACAATACTTTGTGTATTTCCGTAGTTGTTTTTACATATGTGAAGTGTGATGAATGACGATAACAGTGTACATGTGATATTGCATTTCTGGTCAATACATCTGAAGCATTCACACAATAACTCATCACACAATAACTCAGCGGGCACTTGAATTCAGTATATTGAGTTAGTCAACATCGGTGTCTCCTATTGGAATTCATTTTCTTACAGGATTACTTGCACGCATACATCATGCTACTATTTTCTGAATAACTAGATAACCTGGTCCAGAATTTACATGTATTCATGCAATAGGGATCATTGCTGTATATATGAACTATGCACATAGTGTAATAAAATTTGATCTGTATTCTGATTGTTACTATTAACAATCTCTCTCCCCCTCTTCCCCCCCCCCCCAACCTGCCTACAGCGACAGGATATTTAAGTCAATCATAATTACTTAGCCTCTACATTGCGCACGCAGCCAACAATATCCTCATCACATTTTATCGAGTCAGCAACTTTACAAGCATTAACAAAATAACAGTGAGGAAGTGATAATGATTGCAAAACTAACAAGATGATAATTGTCAGACCATTAGTGCTGAGGACGAAATAACTGCTGTAGTGAAAATCAGTGCCAACAAATAAATTGATGCTTGTGGCGTTGTTTGTCTCGCCTGCTCTGCAATGGTCGGGGTGGCTAAGAGGTAAGGCGTCCGCCTCGTATTCAATAGGTACCGGGTTTGAATCCCAGTTGAGGGATTATAATTTATGGAAATATTTTTTTCAGAGCCAGTAATCCTAATTATGTCATACTCACCCTGGTCTCATGGGTAGTGAGATCGGATGCCTAGCCTTCTCGGATAAGGGCGAAAAAATAGGAGGTCCCGTGTGCAAGTAACGCACGTTAAAAATCCCCACGGCAGTTGGAAAATCGTAACGATTAGGCCATAAAGCCGCTGCCCTGGCAAAATTTAAAAATTAGGAAACCTGCACACCACAAAAATATTTATAGAATGTGTGATTCCTATACAGTATGTACACACTTTGGGATTCTCGCCGGTGCTACGGAGTTCGTCCAAGAAGGGCTTAACTTAGAGTACAAAATTGAGGGTCTTCAAAGGTCATCAACCTTCGCTCAAGATTACTTTTGGCAGATATATAAATAGAAGAATAATGCTTCTACTTCAGGGAGTCTCACAGGAATTTTAAAGAAAAGCACGCATAACAACTGAGATCATCTAAGCTATCATGAAATTATTCTCCCGCAACTTCTTTGAAGAAATATTGACTTGCGTTTTCTGAGCCCCAGCTGAAGGTGGTTCAGCAACAATAACTTTAATAGCTCTAAATGGTTATGAATTTTTTTTTTTTAAATATGACTCATACATACAATTCCCTCAATAGTGTTTAATCAAACTATAGATTTAAAGTTACTGCTACAGAGGTTTTATAATCACATAGTTTAACAAGATTACAATAAAATGAGTTGCTTTTTTTTTAAATGACGTACTGATATTTTCTTCATTGGTTGGTCTAAATTGTAGGTGGATATTTTTTTAAAAACAAAATTGTAAGTGTCCAGTGGCTGCGCTGTTATGGTACTTAGCTGTCGGTGTGGGGTCAGTTGGCATCTGCTTAAGTCGCTGTTGGTTTCCGCAGGTGCCTTGGACTGGTTGTTCTTTTTCAATAGTCAAATCTGGTCTGGTGGCTGTAGCGCATCCCATGCAGTAAGATTGGGGTAACTACAAAGGTTATCAAGCGTATTCAAGACCCGTCTGATGATGGTGTCTATCGTCAATTGCTGACAACTTGTACTCCAAACCCGATATGGGGCGAACACAGACTTTTTGCACAGGAAATGTCCAAATATTGTCGGGCAACTGTTTAAGATGCAGTACCTTTCAGATGTGTTAGGTGTCAAACTGGGTGCACTTGAAGTAGAATTCTAGAACTTAAGGCACAAAGTGATGACTCTGGAGTTACTCCCTTCTAATCTTAGAATTCACTACCAATCCTACGGCCTGTCCTTTAATGGGGTCCTAATATTCCGTTTTCCTGGTTGTCTATTATTTCTCTGTTACGAAATTGGATGTCAGCTAAGTAGTCTTGCAATGCTGTATGTTATAAGCGAAATTTTGGCCCACACGCCCATGTTGCTTCGTTGAGGAGAGATCCAATCAGGAGAAGTCTATCTTAGCATCTCAAATGCCAAATCTTTAACAAGATTGTCCGCTTCTGACATCTCAGAGAAATTGGCCGTCTATTTTGGCACGTCATGTTTGCGAACTCACGCCTTATCTTCCAGTACCGTCTGTCATCCATACTGGAACCCCTGAGCAACCTGGTTTGCAGCAATCATCTGCAACCCATTGTTGCGTGCATATTTTGACGAACATATTACAAAAATCGATATGGCTATTTAATATAATATGGTAAAGCTAGATAATTCATGATTGATTTACACTTTTGATTATAGGAGTAATCGTTCTTGATATTGATTCGGCGCATGGATATTGCACTCATGTCCGTACTTATTTGTTCGGGCCAGAAAATAGATTAATTTGCTTATTATGTTTATGGCCTGAATTCATATGTATTACATATTATTAGTACAAGTAGAATCAGTCCTATATTGTATATTTTGGATGGGTAGGCAGGACTATATTCTTGTTATGCCGCTCTAGCGGAAGTATGAGTTGTCTTGACAAGTCGTGATGAGTTCCGATGTACCGTTTACAATGGCGGGTTACGCATTTTCAAGGGCTGGTACATTCTTAAGTAAAAATGATTTATGAAGTGGTTTTTCTTCTGTAGGAGATTGTGTCTCTACTAGAGTTTGTGTTAGAGACTCTCCTAATGTACGGTATCATGTATGATTCGGACTCCAGGTAATGCCAGACCCTATTTTTGATGATCTCATGTCGGTTAGACCTAGCTGGAATATTGTGCTTCGCAACGCTAGGGTCGTGTTTGTATCGACGAAGATGACGGGCTTCCATACAGCAGTTATGTCTACGTGAAGTAACTGGATTACTGTAGAACTGTATGGAGAAACTTTAGGAAATTATTCATATGCATTTCAAATTAACTTTGGCTTATATATACCCTCCTGTGAGTGAGTGAGCGACAACTCAGGAAGGCGGCCATGTTACATTCCTGTCATCATATTTTTGGATCACTGTCCAGAGAACGGGTCATGTATCTTACTATTCGGACAGTGGCAAGGAGATCTCAATTTTGATAAAAACCCCTTATCGTGGTTTCATAATATGATATAAACTGTGAACATAAAGCAACTTTAGTTACTTACCGATCCGCCTTCACTGACGCGTTTAGTCAGATAGGGGATGCGGCCATAATGTATCATAACATTGGAAGCTATTGATGTACTACCCATTATATATATGAATGTGTCATGACATGGGATCTACTATGTATGCCTGCAAATTGATGTGTCAACATATACCCATGATTTACTCGTTATGTCCCAGTGTGTGCGTCTAAATAAACTGTGTAAAAAAAGATTCCAGCAGTCTGCATTGGTGCCTTGTAGACACAAGTGAATGAGTGCTTAGATTGGTCAGAACACGAACAGTCCACCATTCGCGTTAATCACACTCTACACTTCCACTCCATATATACACCATCCTGCGTCGGTTGAATTGACCAAGTTTAGGGCCTGCTCCCCTGGAGCCTTAGAGGGAAACTACTGCTTACAGCTGCCTTTGCCTTCCCTAACTCAGGACTAGGGTGAGTTACCCATTTACAGCTGGGTAGACTGGAGCATGCCTGATCTCAACAACTCTGTACACTACAATGGACATATACAGTAGTGGCACCACAAACAACATGCTACAGTGATTGATAGTGGAGCTTTACCGAAGAAAGAGAACACACTTTACACCACACTTTACAGTGGTGGGCCAGATTCCTGGGTCCAGCCTACGCAGTCTTGTTGTGTTGAGAATCACATTTTACAGTTGCAAGAACATTTGTTTGACCACATCAACACCAGTAGGACAGCTATACAATCAATGTCAGCTTGACCTGTTCTGACAAGTGTAGCAATATCTGGGTCAGCACTTGTTGACATTTGGCACAGTACAGTCAGTGTTCTAAACTAGTGATTGTTTATCCTGCTGAAATAGAAGAGCAATGTTGAACATAAAGTGCAAATTTCATCGTTGGATCTTCTAATGTGCTCAAAAAAATTGAACAGTGTAACAGTTAGAAAGCAAATCTATTACTCAATAAAGTGGTAGTCTAATTTGTTAAAACTGAGCATACAGTACAATACATTGCAACTGCAACACATTTCATTATATAATGTACACATTTATGATTTATATGTATTTATGTTTATATATTATTTGTTTATATGTGTGATTGTTATGTGTTTGCGGGCCTGGATGGGAGGTGACTAGAACAGGAAATACCAAGTGATATTGGTCTTGTTCTGGCGTTCTATAGGGAGCAATTTCTTAATTGAAATTTGCATGCAACATTGTTTGCAAATATTTGTTAGCTGTGACGACTGTGTTCATATTTGTATTTGTAATATTTTTCTGTTCTTTATTTTTGTTTGATTTGTTTGTATAATTGTAGGTCTCATCTTTCCTTTCATTTCAGTTCTTTACACCCTTATGTTTATACACTGTGGCGTTATTTGTCTTGTTATCTTATTGCAGTTATCATCACAGATTCTGTGATCATTTTTTTTTTTCATTTCTCCTATTTAATTTAATTTGATCTCTGCAAATGTTTTCAGATTGTCTTTTCTTGTTTGTCCTTTGTAATGTCTTTAGTTGACATATGACATAGGAGGTATAGTTGAATACACTTATATTATAGTACAGATCAGTACTTTATGATTATTATTGTTATAAAACAAAGTGTACAAGACCTTTGTAAGGCTTGTCTCCCAAAGTGATTGGTATAGGAAATATTATTTTCCACAGGTACTCAAGTGATCATTGATTACATTAAGGTATACAAGACCTTTGTAAGGCTTGTCTCCCACAGTATTTGAGATATACAGTTATTGTTTTCCACAGGTACTCAAGTTATCATTGGTTATATTATAAACAAAATAACCATACAAGTTTTTCACTAAGACTAAGTCTATGGTATAGACTTGTCTCCCATTAAAGTGAAATAAGGTAATTTATTTACTTTTTCAGGTTTCTGATTTAAGAAGACAAGATGTCTACATTAGATTACTTTATTGCACAAGGAAAATCCCTTGATAAGACTGGGAAAGAGTTAGAAGAATGGGAAACTGCTCAATTTGCTATTGCATTAAAGTCAGAAGTACTGAAAGCAGAAGTTGAACAAAAGAAGATAGATGCTGAGAATTTCAGATTGCAGATGCAAGCTGAGGAAAGAAAAGCTGCGGCTGAGGAGAGAAAACTTCAAATAGAAGAAAAAAAATTAGAAGCTGCTGCTGAAGACAGAAAAGCTGCTGCTGCTGCTGAAGAGAGAAAAGCTGCTGCTGCTGCTGAAGAGAAAAAAGCTGCTGCTGAAGAGAGAAAAGCTGCTGCTGCTGCTGAAGAGAGAAAAGCTGCTGCTGCTGCTGAAGAGAAAAAATGCTGCTGCTGCTGCTGAAGAGAGAAAAGCTGCTGCTACTGCTGAAGAGAGAAAAGCTGCTGCTCCTGCTGCTGCTGCTGAAGAGAAAAAAGCTGCTGCTGAAGAGAGAAAAGCTCTGGCTGAAGAAAAAAGATTAGAAAAAGAAGCTGATGCTGCTGCTGAACTAAAGAAATTGCAGATGCAAGTGGAGGAAAGGAGATTTGCTGCAGAACAGAAGAAATTAGAAGCTGCTGCTGCAGCTGAACAGAAAAAATTAGAATTTCTGCAGAACAGAAGAAATTAGAAGCTGCAGAAGAACAGAAAAAATTAGAAGTTGCTGCAGAACAGAAGAAATTAGAAGCTGCTGCAGAACAGAAAAAATTAGAAGCGGCTGCAGAACAGAAAAGATTAGATAGAGAAGCTGAAGAGAGAAAAGCAATAAGAGAACATGAATTTGAGTTAGAGAAATTAAAATTGACAAGTATGAGTAATGTTAATCAGGCATCTAGTGGTAATGGTAAACCCTTTGTTTACAAGGTCAAGGTACCAGCGTTCAACTCTGCCAGTGATGACATAACATTTTGGCTTTCTAGATTTGAACGTGCTTGTCGAGCTCATAATGTTGACAAATCACAGTATGTGAATCAGTTGTCTGAAAATCTAAAAGGGGAGTCTCTGAGTAAGTTATATTTCGTTGAAGAGGCCGACAAGGATAATTATGATGCTATTAGGGCAGCTCTGATAAAGAAATATCAGCTGCCTGAGGAAGGTTATCGTCTTTTGTTTAAAACAATGAGACCTGAGGTAGGTGTAGAATTCTCAGAATTCATCTCAAAAGCACGAATTACACTTTCACGATGGATTGAATTATCCAAAATAGAGAAAACATTTGATGGTCTTACGGATTTATTGCTAAGAGACAAGGTCATGTCTTCGGTAAATAAAGCATTCCTAGAGTTCTTACATGAGCGTAAACCTAGTACATTAAAGCAAATGGAAGAATATTGTGACCAGTATGCCACGGCACACCCTGACATGATTCTTAGTAACTCTAACATTAAAGAGAGTATGCCAGTTGCTTCGGCAACAGAATATAATCAGAATTACTCACACAAATTCCAAGGAGCTAAAAATAAATTTGATAAAAAGGTTAATTGGAATAAGTATCAAAACCAAGATAACCACTCAAATCAGGGTTCTTCTTCGAAGAACCGGAATCGGGCTGATAGTCCTCGACACGCGAGGGGTAGCCATAATTTTAGAAATTCTCGAAAAGGGAGTAACAATAGCAACGACCCAAGTGATTCATGGAGACAAAAAACCAATATTACAGGGATACTCAGTATAATGAGCGTGATGATTATGATCATGAATATTATGATTCAAACCCAAATAGGGGTTATAACAGAGGAAATAATAATTATAGAGACAATTATAACCGAGGTAGATCACAACACAAAAGACATGGTAAATCTTATTACCAGGCTAACTCTGCACAACAGGAGTTCCACGACGCCGGTAATCAGAATAATGATAAAAAAGACTCCAATAGTGTAGCAAATTCCGCTTTCGATTTTGCTAGAGCATCTCAGTGTTCGCAATGCAAAACATTATTCGATCCAACCACAGTTTCTACTTTAAGCTGCGGTCACCCGCTTCCCGCTCTCCCTGCGTCAATCGCGCATAATGGAAGGGGTGCTCTTGTCTTCAATAGAGGCCTAATAGATGGTACTCCGGTATCAATTCTTTTCGATTCGGGGTGCACTCCCATCGGAGTGAGGCAATCACTCGTAAATCCTTCTCGAGCTACAGGCAATGTAGTCAAATGTGTAACATTTGGTGGCACATTGGAGAAGTACTCCACTGCCATTATCAATATTGCTACGCCTTTCTTTACAGGAGAGGTGCAAGCATGTCTCTTGCCGAATCCGATCGCTGATCTTATCATCGGTCGCATTCATGGAGTGAAAGAATGCACTCCACAGCAAATTTCTAATTGGGAAAATGTTAATATGCAATCTGCTAATGCAGTAATCACTAGGGCTCAAGCTCTTAATATGCCGCAATCTTCACATTCTGAAGATAATGATGCGCAGATCCAAGATGATCCCTTGGAGATTTCCCATGATTCCTTTATAAAACAGCAGGAAGATGATCCTACTCTAAAGAAATTCTTTACTCTGGCAACAAAAGGTGATCCGAATAAGGATACAAATCGTAAATCTTGGATTACGATGAAGAATGGCGTACTTGTACGTATGGTACAAGACTCCGCTAAGTCCATTCATTCTCAAATCCTTGTGCCTAAAAATATGAGAGTTAAAATCTTACAGCACGCTCATGATTCGCAGTGTGCTGGACATATGGGTTTTTCCCGTACTAAAACTAGAGTTCTTGAATCTTTCTTTTGGCCTGCTGTGAATAAGGACATACGAATCTATTGTCGATCTTGTAAAGTATGTCAAGAGATTAAATCCAGAGGTCCACGCCATGATGCACCTATTCAGGCTGCAGACATTCCCATTCGACCATTTCAAAAAATGGCGATAGACATCATTGGTCCATTTAAGATAAAGTCTGCTAGAGGACACCAATTTATTTTGACGTGTGTTGATATGTGCACACGTTGGCCGGAGGCTGTTCCTCTAAAGAGCATAACTACTGCTGATGTCGCAGATGCTCTTTGGTTAATATTTTCTCGTCTGGGATTTCCAGCAGAAATATTATCCGACCATGGTACCCAACTCATATCGGATACCATGTCCAAGTAATGTCGACTCTTAAGATAGAGAGATCGCTGAGTAGTATTTATCATCCTATGTCCAATGGGATGGTGGAACGTCTGAATAGAACTCTGAAAAACCTACTAGGTAAGATAACAGAAGATCATCCTCAGGATTGGGATAGGGTTTTACCCGCGGCTCTCTTTGCATATAGAGAGGTCGCCAACGAACATACAGGATTTTCTCCCTTTGAACTTGTCTTTGGCGCGAAACCGCGAGGTCCTATGTCCTTACTTCATGATCTTATAACTGCTGATAATATTGTCGATGACACAAAATCCTCTTATGAATATGTCATCGCACTTAGACACAAGATTATTGAAGCATGCAAATTGGCAACTGCTTCTTCTGAATTTGCGAAACAGAAGGCAAGGGAATTTGCCAATAAAAAGAGATGCTTGCGACAACTTTGTCCAGGTGACAAAGCATTTGTCTTGCTACCTTGTAGGGAAAATAGACTTCTTATTTCTTGGAAAGGTCCGTACGATATAATATCAAAAGTTTCCGATGTTGACTATATCGTCGATATTGACGGGAAGCGTAAAACCTTCCACATCAACATGCTCACGGAATTCCATGAACGTCCGGATTATTTACAACCTGTTTTCCAGGCAACGGACGATTTTCCAGTCCAACATGGACAGTACTCATCTCTGTCAGTAATACAGGATGAGGAAACGAGTTTCTCGGATGTAAATCTACCTTTTCCAATGATTCCTCTTCACTCTAATGAATCATGGAAAGATGTTGCAATTTCTCCCGAATTATCTCCAGGAGAGCAGAAACAAGTTTCTACTATGTTAGAACAATTTCAGGATGTCCTTACTGACATTCCTGGTCAAACTGATGTCATTCAACATGACATTATTCTTACTGACCATAGTCCTATAAGAGTCAGACCGTATCCTATCCCGATACATTTTCAAGCACAGGTAGAGAAAGAGTTGGATGAGATGATAGAGTTAAAAATTATTGAACCATCCACATCAGCATATTCTTCGCCGATGGTTATTGTACGAAAAAAAGACAATAACATACGTCTTTGCGTGGATTATCGCAAATTGAACCAAGTGACGAAATTTGATGCTGAACCTATGCCTTTACTAGAAGAGCTACTTACGAGACTATCGAATTCTCATTTCTTTACTAAACTCGATTTGTCTAAGGGATATTGGCAAGTTCCATTATCCGAACACGCCAAACCGTTTACTGCTTTTTCGACGCCTAGGGGTCTATTCCAATGGAATTTCATGCCTTTCGGTCTTATGAACGCCCCTGCAACATTCGTACGCATGATGCGTCGAATCCTATCTCATCGCTCAGATGTCATTGCGTATCTTGATGACATCTGTCTTTTCAGTGATACTTGGAACGATCACTATAATGGGATAAATGAACTATTGTCTATCTTACGCGAGCATAACCTGACAGCGAAACCATCGAAAGCATGTATTGGTTTTAGCGAAATATCTTTCTTAGGACACCGTGTTGGTCATGGGTTCCTAAAAACAGAAGACCATAATACAAGTAAGATACTTAACATTTCTATTCCTAAGACTAAAAAGCAAGTGCGAAGTCTCTTAGGTCTAATACAATTTTATGGACGATTCATTCCGAATCTGTCCTCCATTATGTCACCTCTTTCTTCCTTGCTAAAGAAAGGGTCTCCTAATGTAGTCCATTGGACTCAAGAATGTCAATCCTCTTTGGATAAGGTTAAAACTATGTTTTCTACTTCACCTATCCTAGTATTGCCTTCTAAGGATAAGACATTTATTCTTCGTAGTGACGCTTCATCCACCGGGATTGGAGCAGCACTAATGCAAGAGTACTCTGGAACTCTGCATCCTGTGATGTATATTTCTCGGAAATTAAATGCCGCAGAGAAGAATTACTCGGTCCTAGACCGTGAATTATTGGCTATGGTTTGGTCAATCCTTAAACTGCAAAGATTTCTTCTTGGCGCGCATTTCATTGTGGAAACTGACCAGAAAGCTCTTACGGCTATTCAGAGTAAAAATCTGAAGAGCGCGAGATCAACGCGATACGCGATTGCTCTGCAGCCATTTCATTTTTCGGTGCGAGCTATCCGTGGGTCAGAAAATGTGATGGCAGATATTTTGTCTAGATGCCCACATGATTCATAACTGTTAAATTATATACCTAACTTTGATACAGTTGTTCCTATGTTGAAATGTGTACACATATGTAATATATCATATATTGATTGTAACACTACTTAGCGGTTCATTGATGTTTATTCACCGCTGATCTTTCAATGTTTTTTTCGTCTTTGATGATCATGATGTTAAGATATCTTAGATGAAATTTATGTATAAACTAATGTAGAAATTGTGTCATTGCTAATATTGTAGTATGCGTTGGTGACACCTCTCTGGAAATATTTATACTTAGAGAAGTACTTTCTCTAAGGTCATAAAACTTATGCTTATCATCTGCGCATTGTTATTGGTGCGTTGTGAGCCTATTGTATGTTGCTCCTAGATGTATTTCAAAAAAAAAAAAATGTACCATTTTTTTTTTCCCGAGGGGTGTGGTAATCTGTTGCGTGCATATTTTGACGCACATATTACAAAAATCGATATGGCTATTTAATATGGAAAAGATATAGACATTCATTCATTTGTGTATGAAAATGCTGTCTATGGTAAAGCTAGATAATTCATGATTGATTTACACTTTTGATTATAGGAGTAATCGTTCTTGATATTGATTCGGCGCATGGATATTGCACTCATGTCCGTACTTATTTGTTCGGGCCAGAAAATAGATTAATTTGCTTATTATGTTTATGGCCTGAATTCATATGTATTACATATTATTAGTACAAGTAGAATCAGTCCTATATTGTATATTTTGGATGGGTAGGCAGGACTATATTCTTGTTATGCCGCTCTAGCGGAAGTATGAGTTGTCTTGACAAGTCGTGATGAGTTCCGATGTACCGTTTACAATGGCGGGTTACGCATTTTCAAGGGCTGGTACATTCTTAAGTAAAAATGATTTATGAAGTGGTTTTTCTTCTGTAGGAGATTGTGTCTCTACTAGAGTTTGTGTTAGAGACTCTCCTAATGTACGGTATCATGTATGATTCGGACTCCAGGTAATGCCAGACCCTATTTTTGATGATCTCATGTCGGTTAGACCTAGCTGGAATATTGTGCTTCGCAACGCTAGGGTCGTGTTTGTATCGACGAAGATGACGGGCTTCCATACAGCAGTTATGTCTACGTGAAGTAACTGGATTACTGTAGAACTGTATGGAGAAACTTTAGGAAATTATTCATATGCATTTCAAATTAACTTTGGCTTATATATACCCTCCTGTGAGTGAGTGAGCGACAACTCAGGAAGGCGGCCATGTTACATTCCTGTCATCATATTTTTGGATCACTGTCCAGAGAACGGGTCATGTATCTTACTATTCGGACAGTGGCAAGGAGATCTCAATTTTGATAAAAACCCCTTATCGTGGTTTCATAATATGATATAAACTGTGAACATAAAGCAACTTTAGTTACTTACCGATCCGCCTTCACTGACGCGTTTAGTCAGATAGGGGATGCGGCCATAATGTATCATAACATTGGAAGCTATTGATGTACTACCCATTATATATGAATGTGTCATGACATGGGATCTACTATGTATGCCTGCAAATTGATGTGTCAACATATACCCATGATTTACTCGTTATGTCCCAGTGTGTGCGTCTAAATAAACTGTGTAAAAAAAGATTCCAGCAGTCTGCATTGGTGCCTTGTAGACACAAGTGAATGAGTGCTTAGATTGGTCAGAACACGAACAGTCCACCATTCGCGTTAATCACACTCTACACTTCCACTCCATATATACACCATCCTGCGTCGGTTGAATTGACCAAGTTTAGGGCCTGCTCCCCCTGGAGCCTTAGAGGGAAACTACTGCTTACAGCTGCCTTTGCCTTCCCTAACTCAGGACTAGGGTGAGTTACCCATTTACAGCTGGGTAGACTGGAGCATGCCTGATCTCAACAACTCTGTACACTACAATGGACATATACAGTAGTGGCACCACAAACAACATGCTACAGTGATTGATAGTGGAGCTTTACCGAAGAACACACTACCACACTTTACATCACACTTTACACCCATGTCCCCGTATCTGTCACGAAATATTTTCGTCCTTTTTTCTGGTCTTCACTCTTCTCTGGCATTTTTACTCTGCCATTCCCTGAACGTGCTAATTCTTCCAGCATTCGTTGTTTTCGCTTTCATCGTTCAAGGTTTTCTTATCACATCTTGTTACATCTTTCACCCACCTCTCTCTCCTTGTTATTTTCTCCTTTGTTATCGGCGACCCTTAGTGAAGGAGCGAACTTGACACATTTCGCTTATCGCCTACTCCAGACGGAGTAATAATCTACACAAAGCAGCATTCGTATTGTTAACTCAGACTTATTGTCTGGGAAGATACATGAAATCATGTTGTCGCATGATAAGGTGCTACTTTGCAAACATGGTGTTCCTAAATACCCGGTCGATCTCACTGTGATGTAGGAGGATAAGAATCTTGATAAAGATTAAGACACGGACAGTGGTGTAATACTTCCGACAGATGGACTTTGTTGTGACAAACAATTATCAGAAAGTGACATATCTACCTTCGCCTACAAAACGTCTGTTTTGCCATCTTGTGCAAAGGTAATCCTAGCTTATCTTTCACTCCTCTATCTAGTGTTGACAAAACGAATATTGCCTAATCTAACAAACACGTCAAGCTGTCAGGTAAAACCGGGATGGTGAGTGACGAAGTAGGACAAGATATGATAAGATAACCGTGAACGATGATAGAGTAAACGATGAAAGCGTAAATCATAGAAAAAAAAGATGCACGTAGAGGGGATGGTTTTTATAGCACGGCCGGAGAGAATTGAAGACAAGAAAAGATAACGAATCTATTTAGTCACAGTGCTGAGGAGGAAATAAGTGACGAAGAGAAAATTGATGCTGAGGGGAAATCATTGCTAAGGGTGAAATTGGTGATGATGAGGAAATAGGAGCTGAAAATGACAGTAGCAATGATGAGTATGATGGACAGTCATAATGTTGTGGTCCAGGTCAACGTGACGATAGTGAGAAAGATGTTGACGATGAGTATCCCGGTGATTATGATGAGTATACAAACACTCTAGAAAATGAGAAAACAAATAATGACCTTATTACAATTTTTAATAGTACCGACTACAAGACTGAAATGCTGAGCACTTGCAAAGAGCATAGGGGCACTGTTTTCAATATTATATTTTCTTGACTAGGAAAACGCAAGTGACCAATATACAGTGCAGTCCACTTAAGACGAACTCGCTAACGCCTATTTTCTCTTAATTCGAAGCAATTCTGCAGGTCCTGGCCAACTGTTTTCTTTGTCTTTGTTACAAAGAACTCCAGTTACGTTGATTTCTGTTAAATTTAATTTTTGTATCAGTCGAGATAGTTTTTCTGTCCCAAGTCATATTTAGATTCGCTTAAGCAGAAGTTCTGCCTTCACACCTCCTCAGAAGACCAATTTATAAGTATGTGTGGCCGGGCATATTTTGTGTGTGATAATAATATAATAGCCCCTTCAGTCATAATTGGCTATGGGAATGCGCCCCTGGGGTGACAGTCCTTCAGTCATAATTGGCTATGGGAATGCGCCCCTGGGGTGACAGTCCTCAGCTGCTTATTTTCCTTGTTCCTTTCGACGTTTTCTACTCTCTTCTGCTTGCCGTGAGAGCTTCTTTTCACGCGGTCTGCGGTGGCGCCGTAGATAGCATCGCCACTTGGTGCGATAGGCAGCTTCATCCTCCCAGGTTGCTGGATTTATGTCCAGTGATGACATACTCTTATACAGAACTAGCTCAGACAGACAGGAAATGGTCCAAGGCATACATGAGACACTACAGGCGGTTTCTAAATGGTGTGAGGAAAATGGATCAAAGGTCAATCCCAACAAGGCCTGTGTGATGTGGTGCTCTTTGAATAACTCCATAGTGAAAGCAGACCTTCCAGGCATCACTTTCAATGGGCAGAACATTGAAAGGCAAGACAAGCCGAAGTGTCTGGGAGTAACGTTTGATTGTGGTCTGTCGTTCAAGTATCATGTCGAACTGACCGTACAGAAGTGCAAGCGAGGACTGGCAGCCTTAAAACCAATGGCTGCTGCGCGCTTGGAACAGAGACTATTGTTTCTCGTGTATCATCAGCTCGTGATTTCAGTTATCCAGAATGGGGTAGGAATACTCACGCTGTCAGTGTCACAATGTGAACGACAGAAACGCATTCAAAATGAAGGGATGCGACTAGTTTTGGGCTGTACGTGTGATATTCCCATAGTAACAATGAAATACATGCTCGGATTGCTGTCGATTAGATCCAGATATGCAATGGCCCAAGCAAAAGCCTATATGCGGGTAACCACCGACAAAAGACACCCAATACATGAGAACGTAGCTGACATCAAAGGAGCAAGAATAAAGAGGGGGGTGTCATGGTTGACACCGGCAGAGGCTACGATTGGTCGGGTGAACAGGGTTGAAAATGTATCCAAAGGGAAAGAGTGGAGTAAGTCATGAGAGAACTGGATAAACTACCAGCAGGTCATCATTTGCCTTGGCAGAGAGTGCAGATCATGTGACAATGGAAAAGCAGAACTAGAGATTAATCAGCTGATTAGTAATCATGCTGGGGATGATGAAGCCATTGTGTACACTGATGGGTCTGTAGTGCGTGGTGAGAAATCAGGATGGGGCAGGGTCGTCGCTGAACAGAGTGGAGACTACATGACAACAACCTCCAGCATGAGAATGGTGGTAGAGGCAGTTACTGCAGCACTGAGGTGGCTGTCTGAAACTCCATCAACCAGGGCAGTTATATTGTCAGATTCAAGACATGCTTCGGAAAGTTGAGAACGGATGGCTGCGGGGTACGTGGCAATGAGAGAGCTGACAGACTGGCCTCGAGAGCACCCATATTGGGAACACTGGACATCGATAAGGGAGAGATACTAAGGGCAATTAATGATCGCCTGATGGATAATGACACTGTAATGGACGAATCAACAAGGCTGAGACTGTTGGAGTTTGGCATCAAACGTGAGACCAGCAGAAATGAACGTGAGAGAGAATGCATCCGTCGTATGTACAACCGAAACGTTTAGGATTAGAACGGGAGTGAGACAGGGATGCCTTTTGTCTCCATTTCTTTTCTTACTAGCAATAGATTGGGTTATGAAAACATCGACATCACGCAACAGAAATGGAATCCAGTGGAATCTGACTAAACAGCTTGATGATCTGGATTTTGCAGATGACTTGGCTCTTCTGTCCCATAACCATAATCAGATGCAAGAGAAAATGAAAATTCTCGATGAGAGGTCACAACAAGTGGGTCTGAAAATATACAGGGAAATGACAAAGATTATGAGAATAAATGGAAGAAATGATAACAAGGTTGAACTTGAATAAACACCACTAAAAGATGTAGAATCGTACACATATCTTGGAAGTAATATAGATAAAGTTGGAGGGACAGACAGTGATATCAGAATAAGAATACAAAAAGCAAGAGGAGCTTTCATTGCATTGGGAAACATATGGAGAACAAGAGAAATCAAGTCCAACACGAAAATAAGAATCTTCAACTCAAATGTGAAGTCAGTCCTACTGTATGGCTCTGAGACATGGAGAACAACAAAAACAACAACCAAAAAGCTACAGACTTTTATAAACGGGTGCTTGCGTAGAATAGAAGGACTGAAATTGTATGACAAAGTCACAAATGTGGAATTGATGACAAGAACCAGACAAGTGCCAGTGGAACAAGAGTTGAGAAGAAGACGCTGGCGATGGATAGGACACACATTGAGGAAACCTGTTGATAGCATTACAAGACAGTCCTGGTTCTGGAATCCACAGGGAAAGGCAGAGGTAGACCAAAAAACACACGGAGAAGAGAACTGGAAACAGAGGTGAAAATGATGAGGAAAACATGGAAAGAACTTGAGCGGATGGCACAGGACAGGAAGACTTGGCATGTGTTTGTTGAAGGCCTATGCTTCTTGGGGAGCTAAAGGGTATTGATTGATTGATTGATTGTATGTACAACCAGCGTGCTACAGGTACAGTTAGCATTCATACTCTTCGACATTTGCTGAGGGAGACTGAACACCTATGGGTTTGCCTGGAGTGCAGTGAGGTCGATTCTAATTAACGATAATAATAACAATGTCCAGTGACCTCATGTTTCTCTTGCACACATCTTTGAATCTCAACTGCGGTCGCCAACTGTTCTTTTGCCATCTGCCAATTGTCCGTAGAAGATATCTTTCGGGATGCGACCATCTTCCGTCCTGCGGCAATGGCCAAACCAGCGTAGTCTGCGCTGTCTAAGCAGTGTATACATGCTTTGAAGGCCAGCACGTGACAACATCTCGGCATTTGTCACTTATCCTTCCACGAAATGCCGAGGATGTGGCGTAGACACCGCACATGGAAGGTATAGAGCCTTCTTTCTTGCTTAGCATAGGTTGTCCATGTCTCGCTGTCATATAGAAGTGTGCTGGTGACGCAGGCATTACATACCGCAGTTATGTTCTTCGTTGTGAGTTTGGAGTTTCCCCAAACACGCGATGTGAGGCGGGCAAAGGTAGCTGCAGCTTTGCCAAAGATGCTGTCAATTTCTGTGTCCAGAGAGAATTTGTCATTTATGGTATACCCCAGGTCTGTGAAGTGGTGCACCACTGCCAGTTAATAGTTATTGATATACAACTGGTGCAGCACCCACATCCTGACTCAGCACATTTGTTTTCTTTAGACGTAATGTGAGGCCAAAGTCCTTGCATGCTTAGGTGAAGTGATTCATCAAGCTCTGAAGCTCCTGTTGGCTTTGAGTGACGACTTCAGCGTCATAAGCGAATAACCAGTCTCTTATAGTGACCCTTCTGATTTTTGTTTTTGCCTTCAGCCTTGCGAGATTAAACAGACGGCCATCTGACCTAGTATAAAGGCATATTCCTTCAGTTGCATCTCTGAATGCATGTTTCAAGAGTAAGGCAAAGAAGATCCCGAAGAGGGTTGGAGCCAGAACTCAGCCTTGTTTAATGCCATTGCGTATGTCAAAGGGTTGTGATGTGCTTTCGGCATATAGGACTGTTCCCTTCATGTCATCGTGGAATGACTTTATAATTTCCAGCAGTTTAGCAGGGCAGCCTATTGTCAGGAGGATTTTGAAGAGTCCATCCCTACTAACCAGATGTACAGTTTGCATAATTGTGCGAAGAGAAAATAAGTCGGCAGACGGAGGGAAGAAGCCAAGAAGGTCATCAGAGCAGGGACGGCATTAGTAACTGCGGATCCCAATTTTGACCACTTTGAAAGTTAGAACCCAAGTGCGGGGCCCCATGTGAGCGTGGGTGCTGAGTGGTTCCAATAGGTTAAATCAGCCTAAGGCCAGCCCGGAATTACAGTGTACATTGAGATCAAACAGCAATCTCGCTACGACCAGTTCTGATGAGAAAAACGTCAGAACTCTGGGTTACGGACAGAAAGCCCTTACGAACGACCTACATATACCTGTACTACAATAAGCACTAATACGTTAATTAAGGATAAAAGGGTTCACTCTCTCCGCTATTCCGATGGTCTATAGTTCGAATCCCCGGAAGCACCTATAACTTGTGTTGCTCTAATTTGCCTATTTACCTTCGTTTTCTCCCTCTTTTTACGAGTGCATGCCATATACTTATTGTTTACTATTACACTGACAAACAACATTTTTCTTTCTTATATAAGAATAAGTGTTCGTAGGTCAGTTTCTTGCGCTGATTTCAAATCTGAAATCCGTTTATCTCTATCACGTCGGGTTCTTAAGATATTTGTGATTAAATATATTTTTGGGAAACCGTTATTTGCTCCGTTTCATTTTTACTATATAACTTATTAAAAATTAATAAAATGCAAAATAATTCTACTTTTTATACCGCTAAAAGATGCATGACATATGTTACAATATGTTTCAAATAGTTACTGTATTTTGAAATAATTCTGAGCGAAATATGGCTTCTAGAAGTTGTAGAAATTCGGCTGATCTGTTCTGTTACGTGTGTGGATATTTTACCGATCGTGTTCACCAGAAAAAACTTTACACCATTACTAAAGAAAGCATATGAACTTTATTTCGATTCGAAAGTTGATGATGCAAATAAATCTTAGAAGCCAAATGCTGTTTGTTTGACTTGTGCAAATACATTGGCAGGTTGGTTACGAAAATCGCCGAAGCATAAGTCGATGCCTTTAAGAGTGCCAGTAATATGGCGTAAACCGACAAATCACGCTACTGATTGTTACTTCTGCTTGACAAATATCCATGGTTTCACTTTTAAAACTAGAAAGTCTGTGGTTTATCCAAATATTGAATCGGTTTCGAAACCAGTGCCTCATGATCCAATCACGTGTCCGATCCCAGTTCCACCAGAACAACATCCTTTGGACGTGAATGAACCATCAGAAAGTGATAGTTTACCTGCTTTAGAAACTAATTCTGACTCGGATTATATACCGGTGAATGATGGTGTTCACTTAATTAACCATTCAGAATTTTCAGATCTAATACGTGATATCGCTCTTACCAAAGGACAAGCGGAATTACTCGGTTCGCGACTCAAAGAATGGAATCTTTTAGCGCCCAATACTCCGATATCTAAATTTCGTCATAGACACAGAGAACTTGTTCAATACTTTGAGATGGATGATGACATTGCTATTGCAAAGATGTAAACGGTCTAATGGTGCACCTCGGTCATGAGCACATAGTCAACGAATGGCGACTTTTCATCGACTCTTCCAAGACTAGTCTAAAAGCCGTGTTATTGCATAACGGACATTTATTTTCATCAATTCCAGTCGCCCACTCTGTTCATATGGAAGAAACTTATGACAATATGGCTATACTTTTGGCAAAAATAAAGTACAATGACTACCAATGGCGGATTTGTGGAGACCTAAAGGTCATTGCAATTCTCACGGGCATGCAGACTGGGTATACTAAATTTTGTTGCTTCCTATGTGAATGGGACAGCCGCAACAGACAGAACATTATGCAAGAAAGGTGTGGCCTATCAGGGATCGTATGCAGCTCGGGCATAAAAATGTAATACACGAGCCATTAGTTAACAAAGACAGCATCATTTTACCACCGTTACATATAAAGTTGGGGCTCATGAAGAATTTCGTAAAAGCGTTAGATAAAACGAGCAAAGCTTTCACTTATCTTCGAGAAAAGTTTCCGCAAGTTAGCGGTGCAAAGATAAAGGAAGGTATCTTTGTAGGACCTCAGATTAGGAAAGTTATTGCAGACAAACAATTCGAGAACTTGTTACATGGTAGTGAACTTCGCGCATGGATGGCATTCAAATCGATCGTCGATAACTTTCTGGGAAATCACAAATCTGTCGACTATGTGCATATTGTTAAGCAGTGCATAGATGCATACAGAATTATGGGCTGTAACATGTCCCTCAAAATCCATTTGCTCGATTCGCATCTTGACTTTTTCCCTGACAACCTTGGCGAAGTCAGCGATGAACATGGAGAACGATTCCATCAAGATATCGCCGTAATGGAGTCACGTTATCAAGGACAGTGGAGTGTGACCATGCTTGCCGATTATTGTTGGATGCTTCATCGCGATGTACCACATGCCATTCACCGACGAAAGTCGACTGCAAAGAAATTCAAGCCTACATAACTGTTGTACTTCTTGTACAAATGATGTTGTAATACTGTATGCTTTGTTAAAAAACTTCAATTGCGTATTTCTAGAGATCCCGACCTGATAGAGAAAAACGGTTTGCAGATTTAAAAACAGCGCATTAACATTGACCAGAAAAACATAGAAATGTTAGAGAAAGAAAAAAAAAATTTTTTTTGTTAGCCAGTGTTATCAGGCCACGGGTTTTCCTCTATGGCATTGTACTTTGAGTAGTACTTAATTTAATCTTTTTCCATTTTTGCTCCATATGACACATGGAACTACAGCGACATATGAATTACTTGCAGGAAGTCTGCACCAAAACATTTATGCGGCAGTTAAGAAGAATCTGTGTCTCAGTCAGATGCCTTGGCCTCATTGAACACATGAAATATTTACTTTATGCAAACACAATGTAATGACAGCGTCAATTTCTCTTTCATGAAGTTTAACATGCGCCTGGGTAGACATATCAACAGTACAAAAATTCAAAACAAGATCAGTTGGTTTTTTTAATTCACATAGACGTGAAAATTAATTCACTTTGTTTGTGAACGAATGTTCATCAATACCCGTCATCTCCCTAAGGACCATAGTCTATCGACGAATTCATGTCAAACCTTTCTGTCTTGTGCCATTCATGTCAAACCTTTCTGTCTTGTGCCATTCATGTTAAACCTTTCTGTCTTGTGCCATTCATGTTAAACCTTTCTGTCTTGTGCCATCCATGTCAAACCTTTTTGTCTTGTGCCATTCATGTCAAACCTTTTTGTCTTGTGCCATCAATTCAATGCCTTTACATGTCTTCTTTGTGCCATTCATGTCTGTTCCCAGTTCCCTGTAAATGTTATTTCTTGTTTATTTCTTGACTTTCTTGACTGTAACACTGGTTCTGTCCTTTTTTAAAAATCCATAATGTTTGCATTAACACGTTATACACATTAACGATTTTAAAAATTGCAGTGCTGTGTAATGACACACTGTCCCCTTCTGTTTTATTTTAATATGTGTCTTCTGTGGTTAATGCTTCTAAGATTAGATGCCAAGATTTGTTACGTTGATACTGCAGTGGATCAAATGCATGTGCATTGTTTAATTATGAGATATGTTCTTGATACTATATGACTGGGACTAAATCACTATCGTGCATCGATCCTTAGATTCCACACTGCTTATTATATATAATTCATATGAATATATTCCACTTCCTCTCAATTACATATGGTTCAGTTGAACATGATCCAGATACTGATCATACACACATTGTAAATCCTTCAGGACACCTTCCCAGTCATCGGACACTGCTCGTACCTCAGTACACAAACCGATAATCTCCAGTTGTTGCCCCAAACAATCACATGTCATGCCCCAATGTAATACTATACCACACAGCCGTTCATATTTGGACATGAGCCCTGATACAAGCGACAGAGATTGTGTCTTGGTTGAGCAGGGTGCGTCCCGCCACAGCGAGGACAAATTCATATTTTTTAATTTAAAAAAAAATTTCCCAGTATAACTAAAGGACACACTGTGTGTGTGTCTGTCTGTCTGTATGTGTGAAAGAGGGCAACTCCAAGCAAGTGCTAAGAGAGAGTGGGTCGGCAGGGCCAATGTGTTCGAGCCTCACCTCAAAGGAAGGGGCCACACCTTAGCCAAGGATGCATGATACCCGCCGTGCCTTTCTCTTGTTAAAATATTTTAGCCCCTCTTTCCAAACAATGAGGAGGCCTCACAATGGCCTTCTTCCAAGAACGATGGAACTAGTTATTTTAAAAAGAAACGAGAACGAGAATTTTTTATATTTTTTTTTAAAGAAAAGAAAAGCTGTAAAATTTATGAACGTAATATCAAATTTAAGAATATTGGATTAGTTTGTGCGCGTATGTGTGTGTATGATAATGCATGTGATAGAAATATGTGCGTGAGCGTGTGAGGCATCTCAGTTTGTATGTATATGAATATGTGTATGAAAAAAGAAGGAGGTATGGTTTAAGGGTTTAAAACGGGTAAAACTGTAATATTCGATTAAAGCACAATAGATTGACGAAGAGTCGGCCTAACAGGCATACAGGCAGACAGATACAAAAAGGTCATGCAGATAGATGAGCATAAAGTTATTCTCCAGACTTTGAAAAGTCCTTTATATTTGGACATGCGCCCTAATATAACCGATGGACACTGTGTCCAGGTTGAACACTGTTCGGTAAAATTTAGGAAAACTTCTAAACAAACTAACAACAGACAAGCATGTAGGTGGATAGACATATATTAGCAGACAAAGAGAGCCAGACAAATGGATGAACAGAGTGCAAAAGAGACTGTGATGAATTTACCGTGATACAACGTTAAAATATCTCCAATTATAAAGATAACATGTAGGGATAAAATAATGCGTAAGATACTAGGATACATGCTCGCCTATGCCAGCGTTTCCTACCGCCATTGAAACTAACTAGTTAGATATGCAGACGAAACGGTACCCTTTTAGACGGGAGGGAAACGGAGATAAAAATCATTATGACGGTCTGAACACGTGTTTGAATCTAGAAAGGCAAAAAGACGCAATTTGTAGTTTAAAGGAAAAATCACGCCACTAGTTAACACAATGTAATGAATTGGTAGAAAAAAGACCTTAGCTCTTGTTAGAAACAGTCGTATCTTAGACGTTTTACCGCACTTGGTTGTTTTGTTCGAATATAGCGGCAAATGCCATACCCAAAGGTTCAAAACAAATTTCAAAAACTAACCTTGAGAAAAGTAGGTTTTTCTTTAATAATAAAGTTATGAAAATAAAACCTAGTTAGTTTGATAGCCCATCTTAAGCTGACAAATAATATACTTTTAATTATACAGACGGACAGATAACAAGGAAGATATTGACGAAAGACCGTATTGTTCCTATCAGACTAGAGAACAGTTTTTAGTGCATACTTCACTAAAAGTCACATTTTTGCGTCCTTGAGACAGAAAAATGCAAAAATCAAATTGCAATGAACTAGTGGGGCAAACTCGGTAGATAGTGGCTATAAATAACTTAGGAGGCAGGTTTGTGCAGTTTTACATGTAATTAGTCCAAAACAACAAGTGAAATTGGGGAAAAGCCAAAATGTGACCGACGTACATTTGAAAAATTGAGATGTACTTTTGACTTTATTTTCAAAATTTAAATTGAAAAGCTTGGTCTTCCGATCTGATTGGCTAACGCATTTTTATATTAGCGGGATAGAGACGCGCATTTTTGCCATTCGATAGAAGTCTGTCCTGTAACACAGTTCTTAACTGCTAGTGGTGTTTTCCAGGAAATAATACATAATATTCAGTGGGACGCCATACTCTAGCCAGCAGCTCAGCTGAGTTTTGCTAGTATTAAGTAACTGTGTTCTCACTTCTGAATTGTGGTAAGGATAAAAGCATTTATCTTGTTTATTTTAATATTTTGAGTGATTGATACTGCCATATCATGAAAAATGATTACGACAAGTAAGTGCTTGATCTAGGTCCCCAGCCGCAGACCACGGCCTAGAGACAAACAAATAATATATGGAAACCTAACTAAGACTATGGAAGGCGGATCTATTATTGAGATCAGTGGGAACATATCACCTATCTTATTGAATGAAAGAGGAAACTATTGAACATATCTCAGATGCAATGCAGTCTTGGGGAACTGGTACTATTTGAAAACAACTGGGTAAGATGTGCTATGTTGGTCAGAGAGATCTGACCCAGTCTGTGTATTGTTGTTGTGTGGTGTTGTGTATAAGAGTGGCGCAGTAGATAGAGTACTGACACATGGCACAACATTTTGTTTCAGAAGTTTCTGTTTTGGCACTAAAGTGGTGCCAAATGCTTTTGTAAGAGTACATAAGCGGATGTCTGTGCCGCCTAACATTGGTGCCTGTGCAGCCTAACTTTTTTACTCCAGCTACGGAGAGGAGTGGGCCACAAGAATCCTATACCAGATCGTCACAGGCGAGATAAGTGAAAACCTGGCCTGCTGGAGATTCACAACTATTCCACCATCAAATAAAGAAATAACTATTGAGAAATATAACATTTACTTCATTCCATAAGTCAATGGACAATGATTTTGGTAGTCACAGATTGGGAGTGATGACGCCACCCCAACTAAACATCCAGTGCTAGTTCTTCCAAAGACATTATAGATCATAGTAATGTTAACCATTCTTATAATATACTTATGTACACAAATTACATTTAATTTTATGCCAGATATATATATATATATGCATTTCATTGATAAATCCATATCATTTCATATGTTCTGACCAACATAAAACTTGGTTCAGAACTAATAAATTTAAAAGATTTTAAAACTTAAACTTAAACAGCCAGTGTTAGTTCAGTGTATTGTAGAGATTATTATTATTATTAGACTTATTAATTACATGTGTGTGTCTGTGTATTTTATTACCTGTACACTACATTTCAGTACCCTAGACTTTTAACGTAGCTAACACTCATTATAGTAGAATAGGTCTGTTTGAGGTCGTAAAGTGGTAGCAGAAAGGCCTCCTGTAACTCCCATAAACTTTTACCTCGGGAGCCTTCACAGCTGACCTCATACAGTACACTAGGTAACATAACAACCATACAATAACATCAAAAACCACTACAGAGACACAGAAATAGTTAAGTGAGACGCAGACGATTATATAAACGGAACCCCAAATACTACATAGTATGCAGAGTTCTTCATTAATGACAACTTATAGAACCGTTTGGGTAAAGAGATGGAGTACGACAGAGAGGTTTCTTGTTTCCATCCATTTCTCTTCTTACTGTAACAAAACGTATTGTGCATATACTTTTGTGCCCTTCTCTCTCTCCCTCATCGTCCTATTATTTGACATATTTTATTCCCTTACAGTTTTTGCTCTGAGCCGCTCCCAGACGTGCTTACGTTTCGCCCTGTGAATTGTCGAAGGCTAATTAGACAGGTCAGCGGGTAATATTTTTATCACGTAAGTCGTCTTCCCACCTTTGATAGAGTCGATCTTTATTGACACAAGGTGGTAGCGCACGATCGAAGAAAAAAAAAGCCAAATTGTCTGTCTAAGAAATCAGTCTGAGGGATTTACGCAAACACTGATGATAATACGTAATCGCTTCCGATGGACCATCTCTGTGTAATTATTACAGATAACCTGTCAGGGGAATCAATATGGGCGGAAAGTATCAGCCAGGAAATAAGCTCACAGATTTGTTTGTGAGTTTGCATAAAGCTGCAATCGGAAGCATTAATGCCTTATTAGAAAGCGATCACGCGTTGGAATTTTAAAATTTGATATTTTAAAACACACGGGAGATATTATGATTTAACAGCCTGACCCGTATAGTTCTAAAGAGCTTACCATTGGCTTGATTTGAGAACCCGAATAGACTTTAACTTTCATTAGCAAGTTGGTCTAAAAGTACAATCTGGGACTTGACCTGAGAAATAGAAATATAATCTAATGTAACCGGAATGATGATCACATTAGTAGTTTAGTAATTATCCTTTAAATAATTTCAGTACGCAAGTTATTGATGACGTAATTTTCACATAGCCTCTTATCGACATTTTAAAATAAAGACTTCTAGACAGTTACAGGAAATGATACGAGACCTGAAAACCTCTAAACAGATATAATAATACCCTCGAATAAAAGCTTATACCATTCGCTATCATAGAAACTTGTGTAGAAACTTGTGACGTAAATATGACATCGACAAAACTAGTGGAATATCCGTATTGACTGAAATCAAAGTAACTTTCCCCCAAACAGTCTTAGGAAACAGATAGTATATAATGACGCCCCAAAACCCTTAGCAAAAGAGAGCCAAACAAGAGTCAAAAGAAGAGTCAAAGAAGAGTAAAAGACAGGAGCCAAAGCCAGGTCATTCTGGATAGTCCAAGAGCCTTAGGTTCCTAGCAGATTTGCTGACCGCCACTTTATATTGGCAAGAGAATAATGGCTAACCTGACCCCTAGCCCTATGACAACATATACTTCAGGTTGGTAAAAGGTCTCGACTTACGCATAGTAGACAGGATGAAATAGATATACATAAGCTCATCAAATGCCCTAATGGATTTTATGAGATGATTTCGTATGAGGAAACGAATGTTACTGAATTGAGAATAGGATCATCTTGTAATTTACCGCCATACATCTGAAAGAAGCTATAATAAACTTTTCATATACAACGTCGGACTTTGCTTAAACTGCTGTTGGAAGTTGTTGAGTTTGACTTGTACATTGTTTAGGAACTCTATAAGGAAAAAATGGACCGTACTGCCTTTTATATTACATTGTGATACTTCCAACTATCAGAATCTGAATACGAACCTGGATCCCGTACCCTTTGATCAAGTTAAACAATACCTCTGGAGGATCATCCAGTTAACTCAAACTTGACACAGCAACCTATAAATATATTGATACCGCCAACTTAAATATATTTATGCTGTGAACTCGAACTTGTCAATTATAGGTTATGTAACTAAAAAGATAGAATACCGTCGGAATGCTTCCTTTGCTGTCCTTTAATTCCTTCAACGGAGAATAGCTCCTTAATTAACTGGTCACAATTAATACATTGGCACAATACCTGCTTCTTAGTTGGTGTGCCAATGTAACACGCATTCTCGCTATAACATATATACCTATCGAGCTATTCTGACCTGCTTTAATAATTTTCCGACGGATTATTCATTTATATAGAAGAATGTTAAATCAAATGAAATAGAACCCCAAACCAGTTTTACCCCTAAAATACTACCTATGTGAATACGGGCACATAGTGTAATTTATTATGGTGCCTTAGGACCAGGATTTTGAATTGGAAGAAAAGGCAAGAAAAGAAACAACAACAAGAATCATTTTTTCTCACATAAATCAGAACATGGAGAATTATGCAGATGAAATACTGAGACAACAAAATCAACAGGCTATGCAAATGCAACAAGCACAAATGGCTCCACAACAAGTACCGCTTCCGCCAGAGCAAGGAGATATAAATTTGATGGTGTTACAAAACATGACTGACACGTTACAAAACATGTAGATCAACATGCTAAATTTAGAACCATTAAAAAACTTCATAACTCCATTTAGTGGTGACCCCATGAAATTTAGACAATGGATGGTGGATATGGATAAGTTTGCTTACCTTATTGACGCCACAACAGATTTGGAAAAAAAGAAAATAGTGTTTTTATCATCGGAAGGATTGATAACTGATTTTGTGAGAAGAAGGGCGAAGGCCTACCCAAGTGAAACCTTTGAGGAATTGAAAAGAGTGCTAGTGTCACGATATTCTAACATAACGGACGCCGAGCACGCTTGGACACTTTTGAGAATGATAAGGCAAGAGAAAATGGAATCGGTGCAGATGTATGGCGACCGACTCTTAAACTTAGCTGAAGATGCTTTCGTGGGAGGTAGCATGCCAACAACCGAGCTCGAGAAACACTTAGTGGGAATTTTTGTCGATGGCCTCTATTCAGATTCTCTGAAAATGCACATGTTAAGAAAAGATCCTCAGTCAATTACACTGGCCATCCAGATAGCAGTTAATGAGGAAAATGTCAAAAAAAGATTTCAGCAGAGGATTGGAAGATTGCCATTGCTAAACCATGAATGCCAGCATCCTCAACCTGAACCATTCTACCAACGTACGCAAAATGAGCCGCTATTTCAGCATCAACAAAATGAACCATCGCCTCATCAACCTATGGAAGTAGACCATGCTAGACCTCGTTGGAATCGAAATCAAGAATATCACAGAAGATCAAATAACACACACAGAGAACTAAGACACTCCTTACCACAACCAAATGAAAGAGAGCATAAGATACACCATATAGAACCCTTGATGCAACCACCAACCTGCTACAACTGTGGATCCGTGGGTCATGGTTCAATGACATGTAGAAAAACCCCAGTACCAATCTATGAGTTCGAGAAACCTTCCTACCCCAAAACAATTACAACGGTGAATATCAACGCCAAGTCCACTATCCAGAAAACTACCCAAGAAGACCCCAACAAAATAGAAACAACTTTTCCCAAGCAACAAGAAGGTCGGGAAACGGGACGGCTCCACATTAGCAGAGATCAGATGTGACGGCCGAAAAAAAGAGATCTCTAAATGAAAAAATGAAAGACAGAAACGAACAAGCAAATCTCAACATTTGTCCAGACCCCAGTTCATGTATAATAGAAATAGGAAAACAACAATTTAGAGCGTTAATAGACACAGGAGCAACTGTAAGTCTTATCCGGGAGAAGCTGTATTATCAAATTCAACACATGGCAAATTTTTCCAGAACAGCAGTACAAATGAAATCAGTAACAGGTCAAGCACTAAAAGCAGTGGGAACGGCTTATTTGACATTTAAAATGGGAAGAGAAATTCGACGCCATAACTTCATTATAACGAGAGGATTATCAAGAAACTTCATAATAGGAAGAGACTTCCTCATCAAAAATAATGTGAGGATATACTTTGATTTAAAACAACTAAAAGTGAACAATACATATGTACCATTTCAGGACGATATCCATATCGCGACCCTGGTTCGAACTGCGGCACCGGTTACTCTGAAACCGAATTCAGTAACTCTAACCAGGGCTAAAATAAAAAGATCTCCATACTTTGACATAGGACAGGCTGTATACATATCACAAATTGAAAATGAAAGAAATAGAGGAGATCCACACATAGAAGTACAAGATGGCATCGTGGAAATAAATATACGAAGAGATTTTCCAATAATGGTACTAAATACGTCAGGTACAACCACCACTATTCCCAGAGGTACAGTAATAGCAAAGATCCAGACGGAAAGGGAAGATGTATTGACCAAACTATTCAAGGCCAAGAGCGTCTATCCAAAATCCCAGATAAACAAATTAAGATCTTCATCCCATCCCCATCCTTACAAAACTCTAGATCCTATAGAGTCAACAAGAAGAAACATTCCAAATACAAGAGAGTCGAAAGAAAAAATGTCTCTGGACCGAAGGAGCACAAATAACAGAAAGAAATATGTAAAACCTGACTCGCTATTCGCTGACGATTTGGATAGAGAAATCATACAAGGAAGGTATGAAAGAAAAAATAAGTACCATACTTCATGGAACAGAGAGAATATTGTGGGAACAGTTACATCTTATGCATACCCAAGAAACCGGACATATTCAAGGAATCGCCAGTTCTATGATAAATTGCCAAGAGACTCGAAGAGTAGGTACCCCGACGAACAGACACAAAAAAGAGAATACCGCTTTTGTCCACCAGAAAGGATAATGACGAAAAAATGTCATTCAGATAGAACGAAAGAATTGCTAGCAACATTACAGACAACAGATGAACTAAAACCCAGACTTGAAAAATTCATAACGAAACATCAAGATGTATTTGCGTTATCTGACATAGAGTTAGAAAGGACTACGACCGTTACCATGGAAATAGAAACTACAACTGAAGAACCCATAACCCTAAAACCGTACCACACCCCACTAAAGAATCGAGGGATAGTGGAGAAAGCCATTGGCGACATGCTAGCAGCTGGGATAATTGAACGATCCAGATCATCATGGTCTTCACCCATTGTGATAGTAACAAAGAAAGACGGTAGCTCTCGCTTTTGCTGTGACTACAGAGCGTTAAATAAAATCACCAAAACGATATCCTACCCTCTACCTAGAATTGATGATATTTTGGCCACCTTGGGTAACTCAGACTGGTATACCTCACTAGATGCACGCTCCGGATTCTGGACAATACCATTGTCTGAAGATGCAAAGAAGAAATCTACTTTCTGTACACACATGGGATCATATAGTTGGAATGTATTACCTTTTGGACTGAAGAATAGCCCGGCTACTTACGTAAGTTTAATGGATGAAGTGTTGCAAGGACTGAACTCATTTGCATCAGCATATATAGATGATGTCTTGATCCACACAAAGGGGACAATGGAAGAACACCTGAAACATGTCGAGACTGTTTTCGACAGAATGAGATTGCACAAAGTAAAGCTGAAACTCAGCAAATGCCGTTTCCTACAGAAGGAAATAAAATATTTGGGCTTTATTGTCAACTCCAACGGAATCAGACCGGACAGTGAAAAGATTGAAGCTATCCAAAAGATCCCTCCACCTACCACAGTACGTCAATTAAGAGGATTCTTTGGGTGTTGTGCGTATTATCGAAAGCACATTATAAATTTTTCTAAAGTGGCTGAACCATTACTGAAACTAACCAGGAAGTATGCCAGATTACGCTGGACTGAAGATTGCCGAAAAGCATTTGAGTACCTGAAGACAGCCTTAACCACCGTACCTTTTCTAGCCCATCCAGACTTGAACAAGCCCATGATTATATACACGGACGCATCAAACACAGCAGTAGGCGCGTGCCTTGTACAAGACAGATCACCAGACGAAACGCAAGTGATAAAAAATGTTCCAAACGAAAAACCGATAGCCTTCCTTTCCCACACATTAAGCCGAACACAGAGGAGATGGACTACGACAGAGAAGGAAGCCTATGCAATCCATTACGCCCTCCAGAAATTCGATTTTTATATCCGTGGAACCCAGTTATCATCAGAACAGATCACCAACCACTTGTAAGACTGGCTAACTAAGACTGCAGAGCAAACCCAGAAACTCCAGACCTGGGGCGATAAATCTCCAAAGTTACAATACAACCATTGAGTATATTCCTGGAAAATTGAATACGTGTGCTGATCTTTTGTCCCGAATTCCATATTCTGACACCAATGAACCAGACTCCCCACTCCTTGAATCTACATCGGACATCGACGATAACACAAAGGAAATTCATGCCATAGACTCTAAAAACTCAAGACAAAACGATGAAGAGGTGACAACACAAGAACCTGAACTACAACATGGAACCACATTTGATTTACCATCAGACAACCAAGGAACAGAAACGTTTGAACAGAATATCGACTTTAAGAAAGAACAAATTGAAAGATGAAACATTAGTTAAGATCATTACACAGGTTCGTACAAATCCAAAAGAGAAGAAAGACTACATCATCCTTTCGGAAGATAATATCTTGTATCATAGTGGCTCTAGAGACAATGGTACTCTAACAAAAAATGTATACCCAAATCGCTAGTTCCAAAAGTATTACAACAGTTTCATGACGAAAACGGGCATTTTGGAAGAGACAAGACTCTAGATGTGATCCTAAAACGTTATTACTGGCCCACGATGATTAAAGATATCATAGAGTATGTTTGGGACATGTAGGGTTTGCAAGCTAAGAAATATGAGAACTATTCGAGCCCCTATCCAAGAAATGTCTTATCCCACCCTACCCAATGGAATTTATTAGCACAACAAAAAGCTCATGTGTCCCAGATGCGTCTTGACGACCACAGACCACTCACTGTCACGAAAAAAAAAACAAGCTGATAGAGACCACGAGATTGTCTACCCTAGCGCAATCTCCCTCATCTTCCACTGATGATGAATTACCCAATCATCGATTCCTCTCCCATGACTCCGATATCCCTTCACCAGAATTTGGATACGTTCGTCAAACGTATTAGAGATAACAGAGATTCATCTTCTAGTGAAAACAATATCCCTCTGCAGGAGCTAAGACAACGCCTTATTCAACGTCAAGAGAGAGGTCATGCGTCTTCCAGTAAAGAGAATATACCTTTGCGAGAATTACGACAACGTCCTATACAACAGAAAGAGAGTTTTCCAGACGTTACAAAAATTTTGCAATCCTGAACCTACGATCGACATGATTATCAATCATCTCAAATGGCTCCATTGTATGATGAAGAAACACCAGATGATCTTTACCCAGACACAGATTCGATGACCAGTGCATCTAACTCTACTTTGTGCGGTATGGACGAATCAAGAAGGACACCTGATAAACGGAAATACGAGCCTTCCTCTTTCAGATTCCCACCCCTCTAGCCAAACTACCGAGATTGCCGCAGAGCACATTTTTATTAAACCTACGAAGCAAATACGTCGTACAAATCCCCAACGCTTCTCGCACGATGTCGACATGGTTAACGACGATACTTCACTCCCTTACCCCTACGGTTAATAATTTACCAAATGTTTCACCTCGCATGGATAAATGCATGCTTTGTCCCAAATGATGTCGTTATTAGCTAACAAGCTGTGACTGGAATTTCGAGGAAATGTTTCCACACTTCCTGCTCGTTGGACTTTACATAAACCTTTGCGTTGCTACGGAAACCTTATTACTTCGTGATTCAACTATATACGAGTTTTCAAAGGAAGTATCTGACTCTTCGTCGTCAAGAACAATCAAAATCACGATTTGTATAAAATGACATTTCTGAATTGATGAAGCCAAATTCGGTAGTACCTCTATTGACTTACCACAAATCCCTCGTCTGGATTTATATCAAGTGAGGATGTCCATTAGCGACCTTCACGTCTTCTCTTTACTCCACCAGACGCCAGAGAGCAAACCGCCCGTTCATTGGGATGCCCTAGCGTTTCTATTCCGGACTACAACCGAGTTTTCTATGTTAGATTCTCAGTACAAACACTATCGAGTCACCAACAGATTAAATGACACGTTGTGAATAAGTCGTGCCGGTTTTAATAGTACTTATTCCGCGGTACAAAATACATGCAAACAGATCAAACCCATAGTGTCTTGAACATTAGTATTCACACCTTAACGACTATACGTGACTTTACAGCGGGGTTGGATCGCTATTATCACATGACACGATTGAATAGCTTATATGATTGGACATTTTCAAATTTTCCGTTTATAGTTCAAGATTTTTTTTGACCAGTGTTATAGTTTTTCAATTCTTCAATTGCATTTGATCCTCCCAGCATCAGATGACACACATTAAGGATTTTCGCCGCATTTGTGTTGAGTACCCTCATTTCCCCACATACGCGTTTCGATGATTAGTAATTTTGTTTGTTAAAATTTAAATTGTTGCGGACAATTTTGATGTTTGGATGTCTTCATATAGATTGACCGGTATGCATACATTCACCTTATATCGACCGTGCGTTTTCATGATATCCCCTATGTTCCCTCTTATGTACTATAAAGATGTATACCATTGTTTTACTAGATTTGCAAGTTTGTTGGGTTATTAGTTGATAGAACTAGGAAAGTGTCTCTCTTTGAGATACATTTCTGTAGCATGGGGACGTATATGTAACCGGAATGATGATCACATTAGTAGTTTAGTAATTATCCTTTAAATAATTTCAGTACGCAAGTTATTGATGACGTAATTTTCACATAGCCTCTTATCGACATTTTAAAATAAAGACTTCTAGACAGTTACAGGAAATGATACGAGACCTGAAAACCTTGTGGTGAAGTGGGATGTTATAAATATTTATAGGGGACTTAGTGTACTGACTGAGATCAGCTGTGAAGGTATCTATATCTAATAAGAGTAGTGTATTATAGATAACCTTACTTGCTGCCACATATATATATATCTCAGTCAGAATTATTCTGGAATAGTGTGATGACTACGTTGTATGTCTAGGGTATGTGTATGATGAAGTGTAAGTCATAACAACAACAGACAGATAAACAATTTAATTTATTCCACCACACTTGACAACACTGTGACACACACATACATAAAACACTCTACAAGGATATCTTAAAGGAGTCACTGATAACTTTTCAAATAACAATATGTATTCATTGCTGTCATGAATGAATATGTGTCCTGATTCAAATACAAAGGGAACCAGGAATCACAATCAATTTTAATTACAAGTTATATGTACAGAATTTATCAATATGAATATTGTAGTGACTTATATTATTAAAAGTATCCTATGTGTGTCAGTTGTGTAGTAGTAATATGAGGTAATACTGGTTTTGTTTTGTTCAAGCTCTGTTGGTATTTGTCATCATGACTTCAATAGTTTGTCTTTATTGGAACTAGTATTGGAGATGTTCTCAGTTCCTGATATTAAAACAATTTACTTCCCCTCTTAAGTTTATTTTACAATGTTGGTTTAAGATGGGGGTACATAATTTTGAGCTCAGCTGGCCACATCAGCTTATCTTGCGTGATGGCGGCAGGAAAAGACTCCTCTGCTCGATTTCTCCCCTGTGCTCTGGAGACACCTCACTGATAGCTAAATGGACCAAGGAGTATGCTGTCCGACTCTGGATTCAGCAAAGCTCTGACCAGGTGCTGCTCAATACCATCAAGACCACGGTCCCTGAAAACAAGAAGGATGTACCTTCTACTTCATAACTAATTGATACTCTAGTTCTACACTGAGCACAATACATCACAAACATTGAGTTCAGAGCGTTAGGCCAACTGTCAGCTTCATCTGAAATACTTTATACCAGTATTAACCTCCTTAATGGTTACTACGCCTCTGCACTTCCAGCATTATTTCTTTCTAGTCAATCATCTAGGTGTCAGTGTACTGTTTGGCCATTCCATGCCGTTTTATTTTCCTCCGACACCTTCTGTTCAGGCTGGAGCATTATAGGCTTTACATCATGTTTGCTACTGAACTACACATATATACAGGCATAAATTAACAATTCACATTCAATTTTCATTAAAAGATACTGAATGTTTCAAGCTTACCACAATTCATAGAATAAACACAGATACGTTGACTAGCAATGAATTCTGGCACAATTACTGGCACAAATTCCCATCTGCTTATGTTCCAGGCTTTTATTTAGCAAAAATATGAGCTGGCTTCAACGCACTGTTGCTTTATCAAGCTTATTTGAACTAGTGGTCTCGAACTAACGCTCCTAAGTGATTATATCAGCGAGTCTGGCCAATGGAGCCACGTTTCGACAAGTGTTTGAAAAAATTTACCTTCCTACGTCTCCCCTAACAACCAAAGATAGTATTTATAGTCCGACCAATCGTGTTTAGTCTTATATTTGTTGCGCTCCAATCAATTTGGAGTTTACATTGTAGGCTATTTCCGTACGTAAGGTTTTTTCAAACACGTTATAAAAAAAATTTTATGAGCAGAAATGATTTCATGCTGTCAGGCATCCCCACTATTTTATTTTGGTTATAATTTGGTAATTCCTAGACTATTTGCGTAACGTTTTACATATTCTTTGTCAGCAAGCCCTAAGGAACCCAAAATATACAAATTTAAAAGAGCTACGTGGCTGCGTTCAAAATATGCAATTTCTTCTACCTCCTGTTTCGAAGATGTGCTGTCTGGGTACTGTAATGTTTTCAAACGTAAACCCATCTAATGTTATCTTTTCTAATAAGCGTTTTCTAGGTTTTTTAAAACCTAACTCTGGGAAGGTTAGTGTTTTTATCACTGTCCGTCCGAAAAAGTTAGTGCATGTGGCCTTACACGCGTGATAGTAGTAATTGTGTATCGCGTTACGCTTGTTGGGGTGGCATTAATAGCGAGACGCGTGTTTAATTTTGCATGCGTTCGGCTTTCTGCCTCTCCCCTCTCTCTATCCTTTAGTCCATCTGTTCGTTCGTTTTGGTAACGTAATATAATTAATGTTAGGATTAATTTAGGTCATTACGCATTGTGCCTCTCAATGTTTTTCTTAGAAATGCAATACCCGTTTTAATGTGTTGTGGAAACGCTTGTATTTATGCAGTGGCTTATATTTAACGTGGAAACGTTACAATTTGCAGACGAAGCATAAAACAAAGGGGATTTCGAGTACAGTCATTGTGACAGCACTGTTCTTTTACCATTTTTCTTTTCTTTATTATATGTATTTATTAGGCTTTATATTTACCTGATAATTTATATATGTGGATTAGAATATTTCACGACACCTCCCCTCTTAAAACAGACATCCCATGTCAGTCCTTTATTCTATATACACATAGATAAATGTAAGTCAACTTGACTTTACTCTGCTGTGGTGCTATCATGGTTTTATGTAGTTGGGTCCATTCAGAGTAGGCACTACTCATGAAATCTGCCTCAGACTTCTACAACCAATAATATATTTCGGTTATGTTACTGAACAGCCGCAAGTGTGAGTGCTTGTCTTAATGCTGCTTCGCAACCCGTATTCACCATTTCTCTTCTCTGAGTCTGCGCAATGACATGTCCAGAGAACATTATATTTCCCTCAAAATGTACGTTATGAGGAGATAACATATACCTGGTGATAGCAGAGTTTTCGTAGTGGATCCCATAATCTTCTTATTATCCTGTATGAAACATTCGGAATATCCTCAATCAAAGAGGCAACTCAGGGATTCATTACGTTCCTCCTAAATGTTTACATCCAACAATTTTGTCTGATCTCAGGTTTTACTGGAATCTGATAGTATCCTTTACTGAGATCCACTTTGGAGAAATATTTAGCTTTATTTAGTCTGGCAAACAGCTGATTTGTATCCGGCAATGGATCCACCTGTCCTTCTGTAATAGCATTCAGTCTCCTGTAATCTATACAGAGTCTATGTTCTCCAGAGGGCTTCCTTAAGAGTACAACACCGGAACTATATGAGGATTCACTGTGTGAAATAATTCCCTCCTTCAATAGATAGTCTATCTCTTCCTTCAAAGCTTTCTCCTTAGCAAACGGAATCGAATATGGTTTCATACAGACAGGTGTGGGGTCTATCAGTTTCATATCATATTCCAATAGGTTTGTATGCCCTGGTCGGTCTGTTAACACCTCTGCATGATTATTTAGAACCTGTTGCACTCTCTCTTTCTGAGTTTTCGTTAAATGTGTACTGATTTTCACCTGTGCTGCTGTCTCACAGGGGTGTAATGGATACTCAAATGATGAAAGTGGTTCCTTTTTCATCTCCATGGCGATGGACAAGGTCAACAAGTGTGTCTCCTCCTGATGTTCTCTTTCCAAATATTTCTTCAGGAGATTCACATGATAGATTTTTTCTTTCCCCTTCTTATCTATCTTATAATTTGTTCTAGACACCTTCTCTAGAACTGTATATGGACCCTGCCATCCAATTTGTAACTTATTCTGACTCCCGGGCAAAAGAAGCAGTACTTTTTCTCCCACAGCCAAATTTCTGTCTTTCGCCTTCCTGTTATAATAGGCAGCATGTTTCTTCCTGGCTTGTTTCAAATTTTTCATTGGCAAGTTTCCAGCCAGTTTTTAAACGAGTGGTCAGCTCATTCACATATTGGTATGAAGATGTAATGTTTTCCTCTGCCTTTTCATCAGTCCACGTTCTTAACAAAGCTACATATGGACCTTTAATTGTGTGGACCTATTTGTCCATGCACCGGTATGGTCTCTTCCACTCGAAGCTTTATAGTGATGATTTTTCCTCCCAGAATTATCATGCACAAAACGACCGCTACCAATTCTTTTCCTGGGGCTTTCTCCCCACTTAAAATTCTTGATGAGAGATTTCCTCTCTACATCCTCTTCCTCCAGTTTGTTTAAGTCCGATTGAGGGATTTTCGGCTATCCTGGGGTAAGACATCTTTTTGCACTCTCCGCATAGTGGCCATTGTAAAACAGTTAAGTGAAGCTTGTCCGTGAAAAGGGGCTTCCCATTCCATTTGGTCCACTTTATCAAATCTATTTTTCTTTTTTATTATCAGGCCTAATTTTGCCCCGTGGCGTGTCCAGGTCCTGATCCATGTTCCCACTTGTGGGTGTTCCCTCATGTGCTATGCTACACCTTTCTACAAAATTCTCAATGTCCCATCTTGCTTTGGGCCAATAATAATTGTGAGCCACCTTTTGAATGATGGTACCTATCTTCTCATGGTCCCCATCTGGTTTCACATGTAGGCTCCTTATTAAGTCTGCCCTATATCTTTTAGGAAGTACCAGCTGTCCCTGACCTTTGGATCTAGCTCCAGTCTTCCTATACATCAACTTGTTTTTCATGTAAAAATCACCCTTGCCTGGAGTTGTATGACAAGTTGACAATTTTCTGAAACAAGGCTTGAGTGTTTTATCCCCAGCCTGTGCCTTCCTCATCTCTTCTGGAGTGGTATCCAACATAATATCCTCCTCCTGTCTTGAGGTCGACCTGACCTGAAGGTTGCCATATACACAGGTTTCCTTCTGCAACGGTCAGTGTCATGATTGTCCATCTGACAATTCTTACACCACCTTTTTCCTTGGTTGAAAGATTTTCTTTCATCATATTTCCTTTCATCGAATTGTGGGAATTTATTTTTATTTTCATACCGTGGCCTATCAAATTGGTGCTTACCTTTGTTTTGATCCCTAGGATCAAATTTATTAAAGTTCTGTGGTGCTCTAAAGTTATCCACTTGTTTCTTTTTATTACCTGTTACCTCTGCTTGAGCTGCTTGACACCTTTCAGCAACATTTAGCAACTCACCCAGCCTCTCTGCACCTTGTTCCATGAGAAACTTTCTCAGGTCTGGAGCCATGGACTCTCTTAATTGCTCTATAAGGACCATTTCCTTAAGATCTTGGGTTTTCCCCAGAGAAGTCCATTTCTCCAAGTATGTCTCTATTCGTGCAGAGAACTGGTGATAGGTTTCACCTGACAGTAGTTTAGCATTCCTAAATTTTTTCCTATAAAATTCTGCATTCTTTTCATATCTTAACAAAAGAGCCTGCTTTAGCATGTCATAATTTTCCTGATCACCTCTGCTCATTTTTGCAAAAACTTCATAAGCTGCCCCACGAAGTCCTTGAGATAACTTTAAGCTCCACCTTTCTCTCTCTAACCCATACGTGGTAGCTAATAGTTCATACCTATTTAGATAGCTCTCTATATCATCGTCCTTCTCAACAAAATGATCTAAATGAAAATTCATAGCTGAGGTTGAGGCTCCTTGGCTAGCAGTGGCATCAGAGGCAAAGGGACTGGCACCATTTTCAGGAGCATGGCCTGAAACTCAAACTCCCTTAGTCGTAACTCATGTTCCCTTTGTAATCTTTTATCTTCTGCTTCCCTTTCTGCAGTCAATCTTCTTTCTTCTGCTTCCCTTTCTGCAGCTAATTTCTTCTCTTCCCGTTCTGCAGTCCATCCTTCTTCTTCTGCTTCCCTTTCTGCAGCTAATTTCTTCTCTTCCCTTTCTGCAGTCAATCTTCTTTCTTCTGCTTCCCTTTCTGCAGCTAATCTTTTGTCTTCTCTTTCTGCCTCCAATTTCTTAGCCTCAGCCTCAATCTGCAACTTCTTAATTTCCCTTTCAGCCTCTAACTTTCTTTCGGCTTCAAACCTTCTTTCTTCGCGTTCAATAAATTTGTCACATTCCGTAGTGACATAGGCAACCATAACTTGCCCATCTAATCCTAACTCTTTTGCAGTCTGAACAGCAGCAGATCGAAATTTGGCCAGGTCCGCCATTGTCTATCAGGTAAATTTATACAATGTCTAACCAACAATTCAATCTCTAAATATATATCTAATGGACAACACAGGCACCGTGAGCTCAACCTTATTTAATTCCACCCAAGGATACCTTTTAATTCTTATATTCCCTGAAGTGAATTACCCCCAATATTTTTAATAGGGAAAGATTCAAAATCCCGGACGAGCCCCCAATATATGTGGTGAAGTGGGATGTTATAAATATTTATAGGGGACTTAGTGTACTGACTGAGATCAGCTGTGAAGGTATCTATATCTAATAAGAGTAGTGTATTATAGATAACCTTACTTGCTGCCACATATATATATATATCTCAGTCAAAATTATTCTGGAATAGTGTGATGACTACGTTGTATGTCTAGGGTATGTGTATGATGAAGTGTAAGTCATAACAACAACAGACAGATAAACAATTTAATTTATTCCACCACACTTGACAACACTTGTGACACTCACATACATAAAACACTCTACAAGGATATCTTAAAGGAGTCACTGATAACTTTTCAAATAACAATATGTATTCATTGCTGTCATGAATGAATATGTGTCCTGATTCAAATACAAAGGGAACTAGGAATCACAATCAATTTTAATTACAAGTTATATGTACAGAATTTATCAATATGAATATTGTAGTGACCTATATTATTAAAAGTATCCTATGTGTGTCAGTTTTGTAGTAGTAATATGAGGTAATACTGGTTTTGTTTTGTTCAAGCTCTGTTGGTATTTGTCATCATGACTTCAATAGTTTGTCTTTATTGGAACTAGTATTGGAGATGTTCTCAGTTCCTGATATTAAAACAATTTACTTCCCCTCTTAAGTTTATGTTACAATGTTATTTTAAGATGGGGGTACATAATTTTGAGCTCAGCTGGCCACATCAGCTTATCTTGCGTGATGGCGGCAGGAAAAGACTCCTCTGCTCGATTTCTCCCCTGTGCTCTGGAGACACCTCACTGATAGCTAAATGGACCAAGGAGTATGCTGTCCGACTCTGGATTCAGCAAAGCTCTGACCAGGTGCTGCTCAATACCATCAAGACCACGGTCCCTGAAAACAAGAAGGATGTACCTTCTACTTCATAACTAATTGATACTCTAGTTCTACACTGAGCACAATACATCACAAACATTGAGTTCAGAGCGTTAGGCCAACTGTCAGCTTCATCTGAAATACTTTATACCAGTATTAACCTCCTTAATGGTTACTACGCCTCTGCACTTCCAGCATTATTTCTTTCTAGTCAATCATCTAGGTGTCAGTGTACTGTTTGGCCATTCCATGCCGTTTTACTTTCCTCCGACACCTTCTGTTCAGGCTGGAGCATTATAGGCTTTACATCATGTTTGCTACTGAACTACACATATATACAGGCATAAATTAACAATTCACATTCAATTTTCATTAAAAGATACTGAATGTTTCAAGCTTACCACAATTCATAGAATAAAACACAGATACGTTGACTAGCAATGAATTCTGGCACAATTACTGGCACAAATTCCCATCTGCTTATGTTCCAGGCTTTTATTTAGCAAAAATATGAGCTGGCTTCAACGCACTGTTGCTTTATCAAGCTTATTTGAACTAGTGGTCTCGAACTAACGCTCCTAAGTGATTATATCAGCGAGTCTGGCCAATGGAGCCACGTTTCGACAAGTGTTTGAAAAAATCTTACCTTCCTACGTCTCCCCTAACAACCAAAGATAGTATTTATAGTCCGACCAATCGTGTTTAGTCTTATATTTGTTGCGCTCCAATCAATTTGGAGTTTACATGGTAGGCTATTTCCGTACGTAAGGTTTTTTCAAACACGTTATAAAAAAAATTTTATGAGCAGAAATGATTTCATGCTGTCAGGCATCCCCACTATTTTATTTTGGTTATAATTTGGTAATTCCTAGACTATTTGCGTAACGTTTTACATATTCTTTGTCAGCAAGCCCTAAGGAACCCAAATATACAAATTTAAAAGAGCTACGTGGCTGCGTTCAAAATATGCAATTTCTTCTACCTCCTGTTTCGAAGATGTGCTGTCTGGGTACTGTAATGTTTTCAAACGTAAACCCATCTAATGTTATCTTTTCTAATAAGCGTTTTCTAGGTTTTTTAAAACCTAACTCTGGGAAGGTTAGTGTTTTTATCACTGTCCGTCCGAAAAAGTTAGTGCATGTGGCCTTACACGCGTGATAGTAGTAAGTGTGTATCGCGTTACGCTTGTTGGGGTGGCATTAATAACGAGACGCGTGTTTAATTTTGCATGCGACCATTCGCTATCATAGAAACTTGTGTAGAAACTTGTGACGTAAATATGACATCGACAAAACTAGTGGAATATCCGTATTGACTGAAATCAAAGTAACTTTCCCCCAAACAGTCTTAGGAAACAGATAGTATATAATGACGCCCCAAAACCCTTAGCAAAAGAGAGCCAAACAAGAGTCAAAAGAAGAGTCAAAGAAGAGTAAAAGCCAGGAGCCAAAGCCAGGTCATTCTGGATAGTCCAAGAGCCTTAGGTTCCTAGCAGATTTGCTGACCGCCACTTTATATTGGCAAGAGAATAATGGCTAACCTGACCCCTAGCCCTATGACAACATATACTTCAGGTTGGTAAAAGGTCTCGACTTAGACTTACGCATAGTAGACAGGATGAAATAGATATACATAAGCTCATCAAATGCCCTAATGGATTTTATGAGATGATTTCGTATGAGGAAACGAATGTTACTGAATTGAGAATAGGATCATCTTGTAATTTACCGCCATACATCTGAAAGAAGCTATAATAAACTTTTCATATACAACGTCGGACTTTGCTTAAACTGCTGTTGGAAGTTGTTGAGTTTGACTTGTACATTGTTTAGGAACTCTATAAGGAAAAAATGGACCGTACTGCCTTTTATATTACATTGTGATTACTTCCAACTATCAGAATCTGAATACGAACCTGGATCCCGTACCCTTTGATCAAGTTAAACAATACCTCTGGAGGATCATCCAGTTAACTCAAACTTGACACAGCAACCTATAAATATATTGATACCGCCAACTTAAATATATTTATGCTGTGAACTCGAACTTGTCAATTATAGGTTATGTAACTAAAAAGATAGAATACCGTCGGAATGCTTCCTTTGCTGTCCTTTAATTCCTTCAACGGAGAATAGCTCCTTAATTAACTGGTCACAATTAATACATTGGCACAATACCTGCTTCTTAGTTGGTGTGCCAATGTAACACGCATTCTCGCTATAACATATATACCTATCGAGCTATTCTGACCTGCTTTAATAATTTTCCGACGGATTATTCATTTATATAGAAGAATGTTAAATCAAATGAAATAGAACCCCAAACCAGTTTTACCCCTAAAATACTACCTATGTGAATACGGGCACACTAACAAAATCGGAGACACATATCAGACTGCATCGCAACGTCAAATTAGCAACTCCCAGGAGCCAGAGAGACGTCGGACTAAGAATTCCAAAATTACAAGTGACAGATCGAAGTAGTTGGACAACTTTGAAACTTAAAAGTAAACCCACATTATTAAATACAAAGACTTAAAACTTAGAGGACCAGGGCAAAGTATTTGGGCAACTTTGAAACTTAAAAGTAAACCCGCATTTTTAAATACAAAGACTGGAGACCTAAGGAATCAGATCACCCATCATAAGAGGAATACTAAAACTTCCCAGACCAGGTGATTCGAAAGCATCTAACCTAAGTTGCTATGTCCATTCTAACTGTGCCAGGAGATTGTAGATCCCATTTGGGTTCGTGGAACGAAGCTATTAGAATGTTCATGGTACGACGATGCAAGACTTAAGTTTCGACGTCACTAGTTGTGAGTCAACAGCAGGGATTCAGCGCTAACCACCTACACTGAACGAGTTGTGTGGAGACTTGCCCTCATCACATAAGAATTGACGAAACCACGGCTGCAGGACTCACTTATACCAGCTAAGTTTTTTGTAAAAGGAACCAGCAAAAGGACAATTGTTTTTATCAATCCTCAAGCCAAGTCTCAGTGAAGACAATTTTATTTACATCTAAAATCTCCATCATTCCATCGCTATTTTAACCTGTTACGGCTAATTGATTATTAAATTTGTTACATGTTATATTAAAACAAAACAATCATAGTTGATTCAGTTATTATAGGTATGAAAGCAAACGTATGAGCAAGACTTTTTAATATATTTACATCTAGACATATATTAACATCTATAGAGCAAATACTTATAAAAGGAATTTCGCTGGATTTACACCAGGTGGGGGGAGGGGGGGGGGAAGCGGACTTGAACGGCTAAAACGATTGCTTAATTCTTCACAAAAGGCGACGGATCAGATATACGTTAATAGTGCTCTGCCCTATGCAGCATTGTTCTTGACTTCTGAAGACATGTAGTGAACACTACCTTGAGATAGAAGCGTCATTATCCTTCTATCTGCAACTCTGCCAAGAGTAATCTTGTGCGAAGGTAGACACCTTTGAGGACCCATAATACATACTCTTGAGTGTTGGCCACTCGTGGACCACTACTGCAAAGCTAAGGGGAGGCGATCCGTGACACTTACTAACTACAGATTGAGTTATCGACTTCAACCAAAGGAAAAAGCATCCAGTGGAATTTGACTATATGACCTTAATAATCTATATTTAGCTTACTTATTGGTTATTCTGCCCCGTAACCGTAATCAGATGCAAGACAAAATGAAAATAGTCGATGAGAGGTCACAAGTGCGTCTGAACAAGACAAAGACAAAAAGAATAAATGCAGGAAGTGATAAAACAAACGGAGCTTGAAGTAAAAATCAATATGATTAAAAATGATAGAGATACCTTAGTATTAACATAAACAAAGTTGGAGGGACGGACAGTGATATCAAAATAAGAATATAAAAGGCAAGAAGAGCTTTACTTGCACTGAGAAATAAATAGAGATAACAGAGATTAAGTCTAACATAAAAATAAGAATCTTCAACTCAAATGTCAAATTAGTCCTATTGTATGGCTCTGAGACATGGAGAACAACAAACACAGCAGCCAGCAAGCAACAGACTTTCATAAATTGGCGCGTGTGTAGAAAAGAAAGAATGAGATGATACAAGGTCATCATGACGGAGCTGATGACGAGAGCCAGACAAGTGATAATGGAATAAGAAATCAGAAGAAGACGATGGACATGTATTTGGCACACACTGAGGAAACTTACAAATAGCATTACACATCGTTCTTTGTTATGCACTCCCAGGGTAAGATCGGCAGAGGTTGACCACACCCACACACCCACGCACCCACACACACCCACACACACACACAACAACAACAACAGACACTCACATGAAGAAGAGAACCGGAGACAGAACCTAAAATGATAATGAATATGAAGAAAGAACGTGAGCTGATGGCACGTGATAGAATGACTTGGCATGTATTTGTTGAAGGCCTATGCTCCAATGAGATCTAAAGGGTATTAAGTGATTCGATTTATGCATTTACCACATATATTAAACTCTGTCAATCTCTGTGAGTACTTTCATAATCAACTTTCACAGCAAGTTCACATGTTCCTGGGTTCGATTCCCGGTAAGCCTATCATTTCATTTCTGTCGTCTGGTGCCTTCTTGTATGTCCAACGAGTGCCTGTTAATTATCTTTATTTATTTATTCGCTCTATTTTATGGTTATAAGAAAATGAGAAAGTCTGCAGTACCACATGATACTATTTTAGGCGAATACTAATATGTAATGAAGGTCTTACTATGAGATAAGGCACAGAAACGACTTAGGTTTACGACCACATGTCTTTGTTAGAAACAGACTTACTATGAGGTAGGACAAAGAAACGACCTAGGTTTACGACCACATGTCTTTGTCAGAGACATACTTACTATGAGATAGGACAAAGAAACGACTTTGGTTTACGACCACATGTCTTTGTCAGAGACATACTTACTATGAGATATGACAAAGAAACGACCTAGGTTTACGAGCACATGTCTTTGTCAGAGAGAGACTTACTAAGAGATAAGACAAAGAAACGACCTAGGTTTACGACCACATGTCTTTGTCATAGACTGACGAGCAAAAACAACTGAAAAAAATACAGTGAAAAATGCTTTATTCTTTTCTCTCCTGTATGTTAGAATTTTTGTCTCCAGACGAAGACCTTGTTGTTGCACACTTTGGTCGTTTCTTTGTCCTTTGTCGTAGTAAGACATCACCATTTTTCTTTGCTCTTATTGAAGAGCATGGAGCCATGACTGCAGCTGGTCACCTTACAGGAAGCCTGCATCAACCAAATACACTTTCCTCTGTGGTTTCTATGGCAATTTGTTTTAAATGATGAAGTTGCCAGTCCCATGCACAAACTCATATTAGTCGTTTCGCGTGGCAGAGTGGTTAGAGTGCTTGCTTCTGGAGGCAAAGTTACAGGGTTCGAAATCAGATAGTCTCTGGCTCTAGTCTACCTAGCTGTAAATGACTACCTGACACTGCTTGTGCCTTTGGGAAGAAAAAGGCAGCGTGGAAGCTAACCCGCCAACCCCCTTCTAATTAAAGCCGAGACTTAGTATATTTAAGTCTCTAAAACTTCATTCCTCTACGCGAGTATCATCTATGGTAGCACATTTACCTTTTACCCCTGTCCCAATCTGACGTCACAATCTTACGTCACAGTACAGACGAACTATGCTTTTATGAACTACACTTCACAGTGTCTTTCTCCAAGGGTGAGTATTTACTGTATAGTGGCACATAATCTTGAACTTCTGCTCACAGACCACTCCACCAAATATTAAGTTAACACGTCTAGAAAATTGCACGAAAATATTCTTTGTGAAACTGATGTTACACGTTAAGATGTATTATTTGCCTTCTTTTCGGTGTTCCCAAGTTATAACATTTCTTGAACTGCTAATACACAGTGAGCAGACAGTGCGATTGATGTTACTTGTCTGTCTTGAATTTCTCATTCTTTCAGAAGACATGCAGGACACGGGTCTCCTGTTACTTCCTATTTGCTGTTCTTTATTTCATTTTTACAGAATTAGTCAACTTATTACTCACGTTAGAAAGATGCAATGCAATTTCTTTGAGCATGTTAGAGCAGAAATAAAGCAGGAATATATCGTTACAACAGAAAAGATTGAAGAAAATAGAGATATAGTACCACACAGAGAGAAGGTAGTGGACAGTTTAACATCATAGTATGGAAAGAAATTAACAGCACTGGAGACAGGGAGTTGTGACGAGACATAATCGCCTACGCTACCAGACATGGTACTTGAAGAAGACAGAGAATTAGATGAGAAAGGAAATAGTATACACTGAAGATAGTTAATCTAAACAACAGAAGCGAGACATTGATTTTAGAGAAGTACAGTGACTATTCCAAATACTACTTGGTCATCATTATGAGTTGCAACGTATAACTCTGAGGACACAATAAAGAACAGGACCCGGCTTCTCAAGGCAATTCGTAGGAGACGTGTCTAAACAACAACAAAAACGGGACACTGATTTGAAAGATATACAATGACATATCAAAGCAATACAAGTTGGTCACTATTATCAAGTGTCCCGTGTTAGGAGACAAGAAAGAACAGTACCACAGTTTTTGCGAGCGTGTCGTAGCAGACGACCAAGATGACGTGCATGGTGTTGTCAACTTCATCAAGGAAAATAAATAGCTACAGAAACTATCAGTGGAAAAGCAGATAAATGGTTTGATGGGACCTCCAGGTAAATGGTCCACCTGCTGTGGTAGCTACGTACTCAGTGGGGAGTAGAAATGGGAAGTGATGAAGACTATGGTGATCGTCATCAGATTCCGCGGCAAGAGGCGTTGTTACCATTCCTCGTCATAGCTCCCCCCCCCCCCACGTCATGCTGTCAGGTCATCTAATATTTTCTCTGCCAGTCGTCCACTAACACGTACTCCATCGAACCTACCAATTATCGTCAGTTCAAACTTTCCAAGCATATCGTATAAACTCATTTCGGCGAATGCTGCCTCACAGGGCTGTACGCGGTTTCCTAGGAAAGGGGGCCTCCCAGTACGGGCGATGAGCTGCCTGTCAGCTCAAACGACGTGCACTGGGGCAGTCATCTCGCTGCATTATTGTATCGACATGAGGTAAAGCATAAATATAGACGTGGGGTGGAAGGGAAAGCAGCCCCGTAAAAATTGCGTGCTGAAATCGGATGTGTCGGGCCAAAAGTCGCAGATATCGCAGCCCAGCTGTAAACTACGACACAACGTACATTCCGCTCAAACAAGGCCAACATGTAAGAGTGAGATATGGTCGAACGAACGCAAACAACAACAACATATCCTATAAAATTTGCATTACCTTTTCCTTACTCTTTGAAAACATATTAGTATTAGACATTAAGTGGCAACAAAATATAAAACTTCTATAATTATTGTTGACTGACGGTTCCTTTTTTTTTTTCTTTTTTATGTTTCTACAGGATGATATAAGCAGCCAACACACCACAGTCACCTCCAACAAAGTGCGTGGCAGTTTACTTTGGTACTATTCTTTAGTCCCTTTCGGGGCCCCCGTAACATACAATGTATTCTTACTTCTTTCATTCTCCTTTTTATGCTCCCCACAAAGCATGTCCCTCTGCAAGAAGTCTGCATCAACAGATACGCTCCTGCAGAAGTGGTTTCTCATGTTTTACATGATGAGGTTGCCATCCTCTTTCATAATCTCATATTGGTCGCCTTGTACGACATGCCAGAGGAAGCAGTACGCATATTCTTTATAACCTCAGAGACCTCAGTGAACTACACAAGACAATTCTATCATTAAGTTATCCACATTTTTCTGAACGTTTGACCAAATAGCAATAGCTAGACACGGCAAATATTACAACCAGTGCTCACTTTGTTTACAATTGACCAACATTTTGTGGAAGTGTTTACAGGAGTTAACAGCTATGCTGATTATAAGAAGATGAAAAGGAGGGATGAATTTTGTGATGTTGACATTGAAATGAGCTCTGGGGTATTTTTATTTTAGTGTGGTTGCTTGGGTTAACGTGGCAGTGTTTGTTTTGGGTTTTTTTACCTCGTGGATTCCACAGGGCAAGGACTACCTTATAATGTTCTCAATAATAGTGCTGCTTTAACAGGGGGAAAAACGAACTCATACTAATCCTTCCTATAATAGGACCTACGGACGTCGGGGGAAAAGTAGAGAGCGAATAAAAACAATATTGTGCAAATTGGATATGACGTGAGATGTTGGTCTGACAAACCGTGACGTGCACATTAGATATGACGTGAGATGTTGGTCTGACAAACCGTGACGTCGTAAACCTTTGTTTCGGAAAGCAAGGACGACATGAAAAGATGATTCGATAGATCACGACGATGTGAAATGGTAGTTCGGACGGCAATGACAACATGAAGCGATATTTGGTAAAGTAACGACGATATAAAATGATGGTTCGGAAAACACTGGCGACGTGAAGTGATGGTTCGCAACAGGGTTATGGAGTCGACCACAAACATTTCCGACTCCAGAAATTTTAGAAGACAGAATCTGACTCTTTGCTTCGACTCCGACTACAGTTGTTTACTAGTTATTTGGCATACAATTTGGAGTTGGCGTCCGGACATTTCTTACCTACTCCGACTACAGTTGTTTACTAGTTATTTGGCATACAATTTGGAGTTAGAGTCCGGACATTTCTTACCTACTCCGAGTATAGTTGTTTACTAGTTATTTGGCATACAATTTGGAGTTAGAGTCCGGACATTTCTTACCTACTCCGAGTATAGTTGTTTACTAGTTATTTGGCATACAATTTGGAGTTAGAGTCCGGACATTTCTTACTTACTCCGAGTATAGTTGTTTACTAGTTATTTGGCATACAATTTGAAGTTAGAGTCCGGACATTTCTTACCTACTCCGAATCCACAGCCCTGGTTCCGATAACAATGACGACGCGCAATGATGGTTCGAAAGATAATGACGATGTGTAATGATGGTTAGGAAGGCAATGACAATAAGAAACGATATTTGTGAACAGCAATCACGACGTAAAACGTGGCTCGGAAAGAAATTACGACCTAAAAATAATTCGGTAGGCAACGACGTGAAAAGATGGTTCGGAAAACAACGATGACGTGAAATGATAGTTCTGAAAGTAATGACCACGTGAAACTATGTTAGAGAAAGTAATTACCACGTAATACTATGTTAGAGAAAGTAATGACGACGTGAAACTATGTTAGAGAAAGTAATGACGACGTGAAACTGTGTTCAAGAAAGTAATGACCATGGGAAACTATGCTAGATAAAGTAATGACCACGTGAAACTATATTAGATAAAGTAATGACCACGTGAAACTATGTTAGAGAAGGAAATGACCACGTGAAACTATATCAGATAAAGTAATGACCACGTGAAACTATATTAGATAAAGTAATGACTTCGTGAAACTATGTTAGATAAAGTAATGACCACGTAAAAATATGTTAGATAAAGTAATGACCACGTAAAACTATGTAGATAAAGTAATGACCACGTGAAACTATGTTAGAGAAGGTAATGAATACGTGAAACTATATTAGATAAAGCAATAACTACGTGAAACTATGTTAGATAAAGTAATGACCACGTGAAACTATGTTAGATAAAGTAATGACCACGTGAAAATATGTTAGAGAAGATAATGACCACGCGAAGCTATGTTAGAGAAGGTAATGAATACGTGAAACTATGTTAGATAAAGTAATGACCACGTGAAACTATGTTAGAGAAGGTAATGACCACGTGAAACTATATTAGATAAAGTAATGACCTCGTGAAACTATATTAGATAAAGCAATAACTACGTGAAACTATATTAGATAAAGTAATGACCACGTAAATATATGTTAGATAAAGTAATGACCACGTGAAACTATGTTAGATAAATTAATGACCACGTAAAACTATGTAGATAAAGTAATGACCACATGAAACTATGTTAGAGAAGGTAATGAATACGTGAAACTGTGTTAGAGAAAGTAATGACAACGTGAAACTTTTGACGGCGTGAATCAATGTTTTAGAAAGCAATGACGGCGGGAAACTGTGTTCTAGAAAGTAGTGACGCCATGAAACTATGTTAGAGACAGTAATGACGACGTGAAACTATGTTCTTTAAAGTAAGGACGGCTTGAAACTTTCTTCTAGAAAGTAATGACTTTCTGATGTGAAATTATGTTCTAGAAATTAGTGAAAGCGTGAAACTATGTTGTAGAAAATAGTGACAGCGTGAAACTATGTTAGAGAAAGTAATGATGAAGTGAAAATATGTTCTAGAACGTAATGACGACGTGAAACTATGTAGAGAAAGTAATGGCGGCGTGAAACTATGTTCTAGAAAGTAACTACAGCGCGACGCTATGTTACAGAAAGTGATTACTGCGTGAAATTATGTTTTATAAAGTAATAACGGCGTAACACTAAGTTGTAGAAAGTAATGACCACGTGAAACTATGTTGAAGAAAGTAATTACGGCGGAAAACTATGTTCTAGCAAGTAATCACGGCGTAGAGCTTTGTTAGATAAAGTAATGACGGCGTGAAGCTATGTTAGATAAAGTAACGACGGCGTGAAACTATGTTAGATAAAGTTATGACGGCGTGAATCAATGTTAGATAAAGTAATGACGGCGTGAAGATATGTTTAATAAAGTAATGACGGCGTGAAGCTATGTTAGATAAAGTAATGACGGCGTGAATCTATGTTCTAGATAATAATGGTGTGAATTTATGTTAGATAAAGTAATGACGACGTGAAACTATGTTAGCTAAAGTAATGACGGCCTGAAACTACGTTAGATAAAGTAATGACAGCGTGAAACTATGTTAGATAAAGTAAGGATGGTGTGAAACTATTTTAGATAAAGTAATGACGGCTTGAAACTACGTTAAATAGATTAATGACAACGGGAAAGTATGTTTAAAAAATTACGACGTGAAACTAAGTAAGAGAAGGTAATCACAGCGTGAAAATAAGTTAGAGAAAGTAAAGACGACTGAAGAGAAAGTAATGACAACGTGAGACTATGTTAGATAAATTATTTACGACGTGAAAATATGTTCAAGAAAGTAATGAAGACTTGAAACTATGTACAGAAAGTAATGACGACGTGAAACTATGTTCTAGAATGTTACGTTGTCGTGAAACTATGATATAAAAAGTAATGACGGCGTGAAACTATGTTCTTGAAAATAATGACGACGTTTAACTAAGTTAGAGAAAGTAATGACAACAGGAAACTAAGTTAGAGAAAGTAGTGACAGCGTGAAACTAAGTTAGAGAAAGAAATGACAACGTGAAACTAAGATACAGAAAGTAATGACGACGTGGATCTATGTTCTAAAAAATAATGACGGCGATAGCGGTGTTAGAGAAAGTAATTACGACGTGAAACTATGTTTTATAACGTAACGATGACGTGAAACTATGTTCTAGAGAGTAATCACGACGTGATACTAGTGTATTGATAATCGGGAGATGAACTGCGAATGTGCCGACAGTAGTGTTTAAAACACAAGGCAGATTACCTTAGGTGTGGCTTCTACTTCTTCTTCTTCGATCCTTAACAGCCGACCGTCAAAGCAGTCAATGGCCATCACGCCTAGTGGCGTCTTGTAGGGCAGCAACAAATTGATTCCACTTTCCTCGGTCGGTGGCCATCCTTCGTACAGTGCCCCAACTCTGGTTCATTCTTTGCATCTCAGCCTCCACAGTCCTCCGCCAAGTTGTTTTTGGCCGGCCTCTCTTTCGCTTTCCTTCGGGGGTCCATAGCAAAGCTGTTCTTGTAAATGCATCTGTGTCCCTTTATTATTGATTATTTTAATAGAAATTATCCCCTTGACTATAACTTAATAAACGTTCCGCCAAGGCTATACCTGGTCCACTAAGACAGGTGTTTAACAAATCCACTAGTATTTATATTCATTGTGTACATATACTTACCTAATATCTTTCCGCTCTTACTAATGAATACCTTTAATAACATGATGGATGATATAAGAACAATACTGATGACATAATCACACTAAGCCCTAGTATAACTGAGATAGAGGGGACCGACAAACACATGGGAGAAGAGAGCTGGAGATATAAATGAAAATAAAAAGGATGACATAGAAAGACCTTAAGCTGAAGGCAGGAGACAGAGGAACTTGGTATGAGTTTATTTAAGGCATATGTTCCTTGGAGAAATAAAGAGTTTATGAACAAAATGAATGAAGCACAAAATAATCACATATCCACCACATGGTATAAGCTTATTACATAAGCACAATATGGATGACATAAATAGAATATGAATGACATAATCACAATATGAATGACATAACCACGATATAGATGACATATCCACAATATAGATGACCTTAACCCCAATATGGATGACATAACCCCAAGATGGATGACAAAACCACAATATGGATGACATAACGACATTATTTATGATATACTGGCATTTTGGATGATACAGCCACAATATGAATGACATAACCACATTAGGAATGACATGAAAACACTTGGTTGAAATGAAGCGCAGTGGGCCGTCTTCTTTGATGTCATCCCAGAACGTGGCCAGCATTGTAAGGGTTAGGATTAGTAATTGGGGTTTAGGGTTAGAATACCTAAATCTAACCCTAACCCTTATCCTTTTTTACTGCGTCTCTGAATTCTTTTTTATGACCCGATCGAACAGACGATCAACAATGCTTCATTTCAACGCAACACTTTATATGAAAGAACAAGACTGTCAACATCGAAGACATACTACCTTAATGAAATGTCTTACCTGGTCAAACGTTGTCAGTCTTGAAATTTCACGATCTGCACGGAATACTTAAGTCAAAGAACGGAACACATCATGGAAATATAATCTGATCCAAATAGAACTATAAATTCAGGTCCTTGAATGATTTGTTTCATCTAGCGTGAGTTAACTTTTCCTTGTTAACATTCACAATCAATCCTTAGCGAATTTGATTTATGCCTGATTTCCTTGAAAAAGACTCGAACATTAAGCAAACACACCTTGATTATACAGCACTAAGTCATGCATAGATTACACAATTTCACTATCGTTGTTCACTAGAAATCGCCACTGCATGAGATGAACACATTTCACATATTTGATCTATCTCGAATAACTCTTAACTGCGGAACTAAAATGCATATGAGTTTTTATTGGACAATTCACACACACGCAAAATCTGAAGTGAAGAACTCGTTTGAATCACAGTTCACTGTACAAACGCCATGTTTGTTAGTAACAGGGTCAAGTTTTAATTAACGTTATTGGTTTATGTTAGTTCAGTTTAGCATGCACCAAGCATTGAATCATGGAGCCATGACTACAACCGGTCACGTTGTTGGAAGCATGCACCAAGCAGTGAATCATGGAGCCACGACTACAACCGGTCCTGTTGTTGGAAGCATGCACCAAGCAGTGAATCATGGAGCCACGACTACAACCGGTCCTGTTGTTGGAAGCATGCACCAAGCACCGGTTCTGTTGTTGGAAGCATGCACCAAGCATTGAATCATGGAGCCACGACTACAACCGGTCCCGTTGTTGGAAGCATGCACCAAGCATTGAATCATGGAGCCATAACTACAACCGGTCACGTTGTTGGAAGCATGCACCAAGCAGTGAATCATGGAGCCCATCCAAGCATGGTCCAAGCATGCACCAACCAAGTGAATCAAGTGAATCATGGAGCCATAACTACAACCGGTCACGTTGTTGGAAGCATGCACCAAGCAGTGAATCATGGAGCCATGACTACAACCGGTCCCGTTGTTGGAAGCATGCACCAAGCATTGAATCATGGAGCCATAACTACAACCGGTCACGTTGTTGGAAGCATGCACCAAGCAGTGAATCATGGAGCCATGACTACAACCGGTCCTGTTGTTGGAAGCATGCACCAAGCAGTGAATCATGGAGCCACGACTACAACCGGTCCATTTGTTGGAAGCATGCACCAAGCAGTGAATCGTGGAGCCACGACTACAACCGGTCCTGTTGTTGGAAGCATGCACCAAGCAGTGAATCATGGAGCCACGACTACAACCGGTCCATTTGTTGGAAGCATGCACCAAGCAGTGAATCATGGAGCCATGACTACAACCGGTCCTGTTGTTGGAAGCATGCACCAAGCAGTGAATCGTGGAGCCACGACTACAACCGGTCACGTTGTTGGAAGCATGCACCAAGCAGTGAATCGTGGAGCCACGACTACAACCGGTCCCGTTGTTGGAAGCATGCACCAAGCAGTGAATCGTGGAGCCACGACTACAACCGGTCACGTTGTTGGAAGCATGCACCAAGCATTGAATCATGGAGCCACGACAACAACCGGTCACGTTGTTGGAAGCATGCACCAAGCATTGAATCATGGAGCCACGATTACAACCGGTCCTGTTGTTGGAAGCATGCACCAAGCATTGAATCATGGAGCCACGACTACAACCGGTCCTGTTGGTGGAAGCATGCACCAAGCATTGAATCATGGAGCCACGATTACAACCGGTCCTGTTGTTTGAAGCATGCACCAAGCATTGAGTCATGGAGCCATAACTACAACCGGTCACGTTGTTGGAAGCATGCACCAAACATTGAGTCATGGAGCCATAACTACAACCGGTCCTGTTGTTGGAAGCATGCACCAAGCATTGAGTCATGGAGCCATAACTACAACCGGTCACGTTGTTGGAAGCATGCACCAAACATTCACGAGCTCTTGTAGCGGTGGCTTCTGTGGTATTTTGCTTTGCATGATAACTGTCCCAGCGCCATGCACAACCTCATAGTCGCCTTGTACGACATGCATAAGGGTGCAGTATGCCCATTCTCTCTTAGACAACTTCTGGAACTACTCAGGACGTTTGCGTCATCTCACAGACATTTAAAGGTACATTTTCAGACCTACCGATGTAAAGACGTTAGAGAGATAGATAACTCAACTCATGACGAATTATTGCTTACTTCGCCATAAAACACTCAAGAGCTAAAGACATCACATGTTAACCATATATGAATGCACATGCAAGAAATAAAAAAGGCGACAACCTTTTACTTTTTGTTTCTTCTACTTACAAATATCACGACAACTAGAGAATGAAAAAATATAATGTAAGTTCTTTTTATTTCATTTTTTAAAAAATTTCATTTCTTCTATGAATTGTTAAGCCCTTGAATGTGTTATCGAAAGACATTCGTCATGATTGTACACGGGACAATACGACGGCAGTTTCCGCTGCTTTCCGTCGGTTTATGTTGTCACATAATTATTTTGGGTCGATCTCTGCTTCACTACTGCGGTAATCAATGACATTTGTTGTACTAACTAATTACAAGCTTTCCAATGGTCGACACCTATTTCTTTCTCTGCTATGTAGCAGATATTTTGTATTTTCAAACATTCTTTCACTCCTCTGACTGATAGTTCGTCTTGTCTGTTTACCCGACTATCCCTGCTGAGAGAGTAGACAGGTGATGCAATATTAACCGATAACCATGTTTGTTAATCTCGGGTGTTGCCGACATCAGACTAAAGAGTAGCATTAAAATCGCCCAGTGTATTTGCTTAATCACTGATAAGGCCAGGGTGCGTTCTTCGCCAAGATGGTAATACGCTGAAAGTTTGATAGCCACTACGGGGAGACACCTTATGGACAAACATGAATGACATAATCGTTTCCTGTCCGACTTTATGGAAACGTCAGATGTTACATCTGACACACATTGTAGAATGGGTTTACAGATGTGTTTGTGAGTTTGCCTATGAGGCAATCGGATGTTTTATTTCCATATATGGGAGAGGTGACATCGGCATCAAGAACAGAATTTTTCCTACCTGGAGATATTTGAAATTACCCCACCTAAACACGCATGTTTGAAACGTTTGGCGCTCTGCTTAAACATCGAAACCAACAAATTCGGGGGAAGACAGTGACTATAATCTGACACTTTTTGCAAGTCTAGTACACTGTGAGCATCGCTTGCCAAGTCTATTAACCGGACTGCCAGAGTTAGAATCAGATTTCATACATATCAGACTGGACTTTGTGGAACATCTTGAAGGGCTTAAAGAGCCCAGAAAAACCATTTTAATAAGGAAACCGGTGTCTGAGGAAACTGAAAACACGGAGTCAAAGTGGGAATTCGGTGTTAAAATTAACGATCCTTTCTTACTCTTTGTGTGTACTTTATAACTCGCTTTAAAAAAAAATTATATAAAATAGTCATGTTTCAATTTTGTACACCAGATTTTGCCCGGTATCTGTGCTACTTATGCATCATTGCAACTTAATAGAATAAAACGTCATTTGAACGGAATGGGAAAATACGTCATTTGAACAAAGCGACAAAATTCGTCATGTGAACAGAGCGGGAAATTCGTCATTTGAACAGAATTCAAAAATACGTCATTTCAGCAGAACAAAAATACGTCATTTGAACTGAACGCAAAAATATGTCATTTGAACTGAACGCAAAAATACGTCATTTGAACTGAACGCAAAATACGTTATTTGAAAAGAACATAAAAACACATCATTTGAACAGAACGCAAAATACATTATTTGAACATAACGCAACAATACGTTATGCCGTTATGCAAACAGGATGGAGGGGAACAAAAATACGCTGCAGTGAACACGTTTGATGATGATTTCGATAACGGTAGGGTAATTTATTCTCCTTCAGGTTGTAAATAAATGTTCTCCACATTAAGTAGATAACAATCACTCCCCAGAAAGCGACGAACATATTTGACAAAAACGCGCACAATTTTAACAAGTACTTTTATTAACGAGCGACGTTTACAATCTATGTATATGTTTTGTTTTCCTTTATTTTGTTTGTTTTAGTTTTTGTTTCTCTCGTATGCAACTTTCTCAAGATTTTAGGTTATACAAAGCTAGAAGTACTGTCAAATATGAATATTATTTCACATTTATTTGACCTGGGTATGGCGAGTGAATGCTCACAATATTTATTATTACTAGACCGCAAGGTCTGTTATATTTGGACAATCTTCCTAATATAATTGACGGACCTGTGTCTTGATTAACGGGGTGCACCTGGCCAAAACGGAACAAAACTCCTGTTGAAAAAAACAGTTTACTTTTAGCGTAAACATTGTTCCTGTACAAGCCACGCCAAATATGACAACATATTTTTGGCATATAAATATGACAAATATTTTGAAGTTTAACACATAATTACATTTTTTTCTACGTCTCATCATCATCATCATGTGACGTATTCTTTCCAGAACGTTGTCTCCCTTACAGCTGCTCTGAACGCATCACGATTCTGGGCACGTCGACCTGCATCAGCCAAAGACAAGTTCAGACTCTCTGTGATGTCCTGGATCCACCGTCGTCTAGGTCGACCCCTTCCACTTTTTCCAGGGACCTTGCCATCCATTTCTAATTTTTACAGACTATTGTGTCTTTTTATATGACCGAAAAATTTCAACTTCCTTATTGCGATGGTATATTTCAACGTCTAGAAACAAATTTTGTTTCATATTTCTTTGATATCCACTTTGCACACTTATATCATTACTGATAACGGGAGATATAAGGCATAATTACTCAAGATATTTCCTTAAACGGATTCTAGCGCTTTTTATATTTATGTTTATATATTTTACTTTGCTGTCGGTTTCTCTCTTTTCTGTTTCGTCCATTTCTCACTGACGAAGACCTTGTGACCGAAACGTATGCATTTTCTGTGTCCTTTGTCCCTTCTTCTTCTTCTTCGATCCTTACCCACCGACCGTCAAAGCAGTCAGTGGCCATCACGCCTAGTGGCGTCTTGTAGGGCAACAACAAATTGATTCCACTTTGCACGGTCGGTGGCCATCCTTCGTACAGTGCCCCAACTCTGGTTCATTCTTTGCATCTCAGCCTCCACAGTCCTCCGCCATGGCCTCTCTTTCGCTTTCCTTCAGGGGTCCAAAGCATAGCTGGGGCATGGAAATTTGGATCAGTACTAGAGACAGACCAACAGCTCACCTGCCAGCTATGATGGTGTGCATGTCCTCTTGCTTGCTACGAGTAAGCAGATCTTGGTTGGTGATTCCTTTGTCCCAGTATAGACGTATTGCCTATGTTTACCCCCGCTATATTACAAAGAAGGAATCTACTTTCTTTGAAGAAGAAAACCGAAGTCTCTTGTGACAACAGAAAAGATTGAAGGATAAAGACATGGAGGGAAATTAAGAGAGAAGATATTTAACTCTTTGACACTGTGGCATGGAAATAAGTCAACAACTAAATTGATGGACAGTACTAGAGACAGCAACATGATCACCTACGCCCTCGGTCATGGTACTTGATGAAGAAGAAGAAGTTAGCAATATTAGTAACCCATAACAGACTGTTAATATTAACGTTATTGGGAAGGTTATTTTGTTTAGATAACAAGGAATACCAGGTTTTTTATTTATAATATGGTATACTTTATATCTTATATATGACATCTTATGTATGACATCTTATGTATGACATCTTATGTATGACATCTTATGTATGACATCTTATATGACTGATCAGACCAAAAGTCTTTTATATTTGGACATGCGCCCTAATATAACCGACTAGGTTGAACGTGTAGCGATTCGCCAATATGAGGTACAGTTTTATTTTTTTAATTATATCATAGGTAACTGTAGTTAATGTTGGAAGAGAGTGATGTGTTAGAGAGTTCACTATACTAGGTCCATCTTTTGTAGGGTGATGTTCCGAAAAACTGAGGTTACACCGGAAGGGTTAAATACAAAAAACAAAAACAAAAATTTATCCAACACCGTATTGGGGAAAGCGCTGCAAACGATTACAGCTCAAGTGACCTTGACCTCTTATAAGCGAATGCTTGTCAAACACACAGCTAGAGGCGAACTACGATTGGTCTGAATTTTTTATCTGGAGCTGCAGCCGAACACAGCTTAAGTGCAATGAGCAAATTAAAGGGAAGTTACAATGAAAATTTTAAACACGAGAAATAGCAGCATACAAGTCTGTGTAACCTGTTTGAGACTCGGGAAGCTGCTACGACTGACAATGATTACTCCTAGTTGCAGTAAACTTTTAAAATAACTTTTCAGAACTTCTTGACAGATTTTAGATGAGATAAGACACTAATCATTTTGTGTCTGGGTTGATATTTCACGTGGTGGTCACAATTTGTGAGTGTTATGTATAGTAATTTTAAATGAAATGAAACAGTGCATAGATCACACAAGGACGATCTCTTCCCTTAGATCACACAAGCACGATCTCCTCCCTTAAATCACCCAATCACGATCACCTCCCTTAGATCACACAAGCACGATCTCCTCCCTTAGATCACACAAGGACGAACTCCTCCCTTAGATCACACAAGCACGATCTCCTCCCTTAGATCACACAAGCACGATCTCCTCCCTTAGATCACACAAGGACGATCGATCTCCTCCCTTAGATCACACAAGGACGATCTCCTCCCTTAGATCACACAAGGACGATCTCCTCCCTTAGATCACACAAGCACGATCTCCTCCCTTAGATCACACAAGGACGATCTCCTCCCTTAGATCACACAAGGACGATCTCCTCCCTTAGATCACACAAGGACGATCTCCTTTCTTAGATCACACAAGGACGATCTTTTCTTAGATCACACAAGCACGATCTCCTCCCTTAGATCACACAAGGACGATCTCCTCCCTTAGATCACACAAGGACGATCTCCTCCCTTAGATCACACAAGGACGATCTCCTCCCTTAGATCACACAAGCACGATCTCCTCCCTTAGATCACACAAGCACGATCTCCTCCCTTAGATCACACAAGCACGATCTCCTCCCTTAGATCACACAAGCACGATCTCCTCCCTTAGATCACACAAGGACGATCTCCTCCCTTAGATCACACAAGGACGATCTCCTCCCTTAGATCACACAAGGACGATCTCCTCCCTTAGATCACACAAGGACGATCTCCTCCCTTAGATCACACAAGCACGATCTCCTCCCTTAGATCACACAAGGACGATCTCCTCCCTTAGATCACACAAGGACGATCTCCTCCCTTAGATCACACAAGGACGATCTCCTCCCTTAGATCACACAAGGACGATCTCCTCCCTTAGATCACACAAGGACGATCTCCTTTCTTAGATCACACAAGGACGATCTCCTCCCTTAGATCACACAAGGACGATCTCCTCCCTTAGATCACACAAGGACGATCTCCTCCCTTAGATCACACAAGGACGATCTCCTCCCTTAGATCACACAAGGACGATCTCCTCCCTTAGATCACACAAGGACGATCTCCTCCCTTAGATCACACAAGGACGATCTCCTCCCTTAGATCACACAAGGACGATCTCCTCCCTTAGATCACACAAGGACGATCTCCTCCCTTAGATCACACGATCTCCTCCCTTAGATCACACAAGGACGATCTCCTCCCTTAGATCACACAAGGACGATCTCCTCCCTTAGATCACACAAGGACGATCTCCTCCCTTAGATCACACAAGGACGATCTCCTCCCTTAGATCACACAAGGACGATCTCCTCCCTTAGATCACACAAGGACGATCTCCTCCCTTAGATCACACAAGGACGATCTCCTCCCTTAGATCACACAAGGACGATCTCCTCCCTTAGATCACACAAGGACGATCTCCTCCCTTAGATCACACAAGGACGAACTCCTCCCTTAGATCACACAAGGAAGATCTCTTCCCTTAGATCACACAAGGACGATCTCTTCCCTTAGATCACACAAGGACGATCTCTTCCCTTAGATCACACAAGCACGATCTCCTCCCTTAGATCACACAAGCACGATCTCCTCCCTTAGATCACACAAGGACGATCTCCTCCCTTAGATCACACAAGGACGATCTCCTCCCTTAGATCACACAAGGACGATCTCCTCCCTTAGATCACACAAGGACGATCTCCTCCCTTAGATCACACAAGGACGATCTCCTCCCTTAGATCACACAAGGACGATCTCCTCCCTTAGATCACACAAGGACGATCTCCTCCCTTAGATCACACAAGGACGATCTCCTCCCTTAGATCACACAAGGACGATCTCCTCCCTTAGATCACACAAGGACGATCTCCTCCCTTAGATCACACAAGGACGATCTCCTCCCTTAGATCACACAAGGACGATCTCCTCCCTTAGATCACACAAGGACGATCTCCTCCCTTAGATCACACAAGGACGATCTCCTCCCTTAGATCACACAAGGACGATCTCCTCCCTTAGATCACACAAGGACGATCTCCTCCCTTAGATCACACAAGGACGATCTCCTCCCTTAGATCACACAAGGACGATCTCCTCCCTTAGATCACACAAGGACGATCTCCTCCCTTAGATCACACAAGGACGATCTCCTCCCTTAGATCACACGATAAGATCAGATGCACAGTGGTACTTTTGGAAAGAATATTTATTCAAAGGAAGATGACATTCCTATGTATCAGCACTAGATTATATGATATTATTCAATTACCTCTATGATAGAAGCTATGAAGAAATGAGGACATTTAACGAATGACCAATTTTGGTCTGTATCCAATAGTGAGTGAAGCTCACGAGAGAAGCACAGCCATGTTGAAATCCATATACTTTGTATTTATCGAGTGAGAAAAAGGGATGCCTGTACTATCGCTCGATGAACCAAGAGATCACTGCTACATGTGAGAACCCATGTCTGGGATTCCTATATCTTTATGAGAAATATATATATTGAACTTTACGTGAAGGGATATTCGCTAGACGAGGTTAGGTCTAGGAGCCTTCCTATATATTGGTTATGGTCTGACGTGCCCAGTCAGTAAAGCCAGATGATTTACATGATGGAACTCTGAATGCTTATTTACGAATGCTCATTATGATATTTGCCAAGCATGAATGCTAACTTAAGATGATATTCCTGTGATCAACATTATGCTGTCTATGTCGACATTTGTTCCTGTAACCATACACGTACTGTCCAAGTGTGCGTCCCATTAAATGTTATAAAAAGACCACCGTAGTTCCAGTACTTCTGGAATTCGAACAGTGTGAGTATGAGTGATGTACTACCAACCTGTCAACTCTATCGAATCATTCTACCATTCGCGTTCTGACATTCATATACACACTCATTGTCTACACTCACATTCTTGTCGGAGCCTCATCACGTTCCAGGACAAGATGACCTGTATGACCAAAACTGTGCTGGGTTTAATGAGTTGACAATCGTTACACTTTACTAAACCAGTCCCAACATCTACATTTATCAACTGGTGGACATTCACGTCATTTAACAAATAAAGCGTGCTTTAACACCTACTGTCCAGTATAAGTTTACCAACTGGTGTGCCAGCTTCCTGGGTCAACCTGCACAGTGACCATATTGAGAAGTAAACTACTGAGACCAGACGTTCCTTGGGGTCTGTTACGACACACAAATACATCAACAGTACAACTCTACAGTGATGTCAGCGTGACCTGTCCTGTCGAGAGTATGCAGTAACTAGGTCAGCGTTTGTTGACATTTGGTTCGTTGGACATTTGCCATACAACTGACAGTGTTACACAGCAAGCTTGGTTGAAACATAGAACATTACACATCAGGACTGGAGAATATTTGACAGTGTTTGCGAAAGGAAATGTTATTGAACTGAGAAGTCCTATACTATCGATTGTTATCATTCACATCAACGATGGAGCTTCTATTTCTGTGTTGAATTTAAAATAATTAGACCAGAAGTATTTGTTTAATAAAGTACCACAGTACTGTACTATTAGGCAGTGTAACTGAGCCTTCTTTACAACACATTCTTTCTGCAACACTCTATTTACATCATATTGCCATACTATTTATGCATTTATGTATTTTATGTTTAAATATATTATATGTGATATTTGTTTGTATCCAGCGGGTTGTTGTTTTGGTTGGGCGGTGTCACACAACAGAGTATCCCACGTAATAGAGGGTCTGATGTGTGCGTTTCTATAGGTGCAATTTTCTTGATTGAAAATTTGCTGCGACAGCTGTTGCTATTAGTGTTAGCTGTGAAGACTGTACTCATTGTTGTTTTTGTAATATTCCTCTGTTCTTTAGTTTGTTTTGATTTGTTTGTAATTTGTTGGTCTACCCTATTCTATCTTTCAGTTCTATTCTCAATTTATATTTATATACTGTGGCGTTATTTGTATTTGTTATCCTCTTGCGGTTTATCTTTTATTTTTTTTCCCATTTGATTTATTTCATTTCCGCAAATGTTTTCATGTTCTTCTGTATAACTGTTTTGTTTTGTGCCTGATCGACATACACTATTTAAAATATAGTTGATCATATAAATTGATGTACAAGAATCAACTGATAGTAAATTGCTATTACTAAAGGTACACAGTTGATGATATAAAACACTATTTCTGGTGCACTGCACTTATATTATAGAGTGAACCAGCAACTTATAGCTGTTATTATATAAGGATTTATACAAGACCTTTGTAAGGCTTGTTTCCCACAGTGATTGGGATAGTTAAGTACTATTTTCCACAGGTTACAAAGTTATCATACAAGGTCTTTGATTAAGACTAAGAAAGTGAATTTATTTACTTTTTGCAAATTACTGATCTTATTAGACAAGATGTCTACATTAGATTATTTTATCACACAAGGCAGGGCTCTTGATAAGACTGGTCAGCAATTAGAAGAATGGGGCAGTTGCTCAATATGACAAAGCATGAGTAGAAAACTTGCTGCTGAAGAAAGAAAAGCATTGATTGAAGAAAAGAAATAAATTCAGCTGTGAGGAGAAAATATTAGAAGCTGAGGAAAAAAAATTACAAAGAGAGGATGAACAAAGAAATTGCAGATACAGACTGATGAAAAAAGATTCCAGATGGAAATGGAAAAAAAAGAGAAAAGAAAAGATGGAAAAAGCTGCTGCTGAAAGAAAAAAATTACAAGCTGCTGCAGAAGAGAGAGAAAATTACAAGCTGAAGCTCAAGAGAAAAAAGCAATAAGAGAACATGAACACCAAAAAGAACTTTTAGCATTTGAGTTAGAAAAGTTAAAGTTAACAAACATAAGTGATGGTAATCAAGCATCTGGTGGTAATGGTAAACCCTTTACTTACAAGGTCAAGGTACCAGCGTTCAACCCTTCCAGTGATGACATAACATTCTGGCTAAATAGATTTGAACGCTCGTGTCGAGCACATAATGTGGACAAATCACAATATGCTAACCAGTTATCAGAAAATCTGAAAGGTGATTCTCTGACTAGTTTAAGTTTGGTTGAAGAGGCTGACAAAGATAACTATGATGTTATTAGGGCAGCCTTATTAAAGAAGTATCAGTTGTCTGAAGAGGGTTATCGGAAGTTGTTAAGACAATGGTGCCTGAGGCAGGTGTAGAATTCTCAGAATTCATTGCAAGGACACGTCTTACATTTGATCGTTGGATTGAGATATCCAAAACAGAAAAGACTTATGAAGCCCTTATGGACTTGATACTCAGAGACAAGATTATGTCAAGTATAAATAAACCTTTCCTCGAATTCTTACATGAGCGTAAACCTAAGTCTCTAAAAGAAATGGAACAGTATTGTACCCAATACGTCACTGCACATCCGGACGTAGCTATTAGCAACAGTAAGGTTAAAGAAGGTATGCCAGTTGCTTCTGCAACACCATACAACCCTAATCACTCTCACAAATTCCAAGGACCTCAAAATAAGTTTAATAAAAAAGGTAACTATTACAGTTATCAGAACCAAGGTAACCAATCATTTCAGGGTTCTTCTTCGAATACCTGGAGAAGAGCTGACAGCCCTCGATTCAGGGGTGGTCATAATTACAGGAACTTTCGCAAAGGAAGTCATTCTAGAAACTATCCAAGTTTTCCTTCATGGAGACAACAGGATCATAATTACCGAGATACTCATTATAATGAATATGATGATAGTAACCAAAGGAGCTATGATTCAAACCCGAGTAGGGGTTATAATAGTGGAAACAATGATAAGTACAGAGGCAATAATAACAGAGGTAGAGCACAATTCAAAAAACATAAAGCTCATTACCAGGCGAACTCTGCACAGCAAGAGTCCCACGAAGCCTATAAACAAAATAAAGATAATGATGACTCTAATAATATGGCATGTGCCGCTTTTGATTTTGGGAGAGCATCTCAGTGCCCCCAATGCAAAACATTATTTGAGCCAACCACAGTGTCTACTTTAAGCTGTGGGCATCCTCTTCCCGCTCTTCCTGCGTCAATCGCGCATGATGGGAGAGGTTCTCTTGTCTTACACAAAGGTTTAGTAAATGACAATCCAGTCTCAGTACTTTTTGATTCTGGATGCACAACTATTGGGGTTAGGCAGTCACTCATAGATCCTTCTCATTCTACAGGCAAAGTAGTCAAATGCGTAACATTTGGCGGCACCATAGAGAAATACTCTACCGCTATCATTAGGATTGCTACTCCTTTCTTCACAGGAGATGTACACGCATGTCTTTTGCCGAATCCGATCGCTGATCTTATCATCGGTCGCATTCACGGAGTCAAAGAATGCACTCCGGAGCAAATTTCCGTTTGGGAAAATCAAAATATGCAATCTGCTAATGCGGTAGTCACTAGAGCTCAAGCTCTCAATATGCCTGAAACTTCATCTGTTGAAGATAATGAAGTGCATAACCAAGATGATCCCTTGGTAATTTCTCGTGACTCGTTTATAAAACAACAAGAAGAAGATCCGACTCTTAAGAAATTCTTCACTCTTGTAACGAAAGGTGATCCGAATAAAGATTCAAATTGTAAATCTTGGATTACAATGAAGAATGGCGTACTTGTACGTATGGTGCAAGACTCCACTAAGTCAAGTCATTCTCAGATTCTTGTACCCAAGAATTTGAGAGTTAAGATCTTACAACATGCACACGACTCTCAGTGTGCTGGTCACATGGGTTTTTTCCCGTACAAAGTCAAGAGTTCTTGCGGCTTTCTTTTGGCCTTTTGTGAACAAGGACATACGGATCTATTGTCGATCCTGTAAAGTATGTCAAGAAGTCAAATCCAAAGGTCCTCGTCATGCTGCGCCTATTCAGGCTGCAGATATTCCTATTCGTCCATTCCAGAAAATGGCGATAGACATCATTGGTCCATTCAAGATCAAATCTGCTAGAGGACATCGTTTTATCTTAACGTGTGTAGACATGTGCACACGTTGGCCAGAGGCTATCCCTCTAAAGAGCATTACTACCGCTGACATTGCAGATGCTCTTTGGCTTATATTTTCTCGGCTGGGATTCCCCGGAGAAATATTATCAGATCATGGCACCCAACTGATATCGGATACCATGTCTCAAGTAATGTCTACTCTACAGATAGAGAGATCTTTGAGTAGCATCTATCATCCTATGTCCAATGGGATGGTCGAGCGACTAAATAGAACACTTAAGAACTTATTAGGGAAGATAACTGAGGATCATCCTCAAGATTGGGATAGGGTTTTACCCGCGGCCCTCTTCGCGTACAGAGAGGTCCCCAATGAACATACAGGGTTTTCTCCCTTTGAACTTGTCTTTGGCGCGCAACCGCGCGGCCCAATGTCTTTGCTGCATGATCTTATAACAGCTGACAATATTGACGATGACACAAAATCTTCTTACGAGTATGTCATCGCGCTGAGACAGAAGATTATCGAAGCATGCAAATTGGCAACGTCCTCTTCTGAATTTGCTAAGCAGAAGGCAAGACAATTTGCTAATAAGAAGAGAACTTTACGACAACTTTGTCCTGGTGACAAAGCATTTGTTTTGCTACCTTGTCGTGAAAATAGACTCCTTATTAGTTGGAAAGGTCCGTACGATATAATATCGAAAATTTCAGATGTTGACTACATCGTCGATATCAACGGGAAGCATAAAACCTTCCACATCAATATGCTTACGGAGTTCCATGAACGTCCTGACTATCTACAGCCTATTTTCCAGGCAACGGACGATTCTCATGTCAAACATGGTCATTACTCATCACTGTCTGTAATACAGGATGAGGAAACAAGTTTTTCGGATGTTAATCTTCCGCTTCCAATGATCCCACTTCATTCTAGTGAATCATGGAAAGACGTTACTGTTTCTCCTGATTTGTCTCTAGGAGAACGGCGACAAGTTTCGTCTATGTTACAAACATTTCAGGATGTCCTCACTGACATCCCTGGACAAACTCATGTCATTGAGCATGACATTGTTCTAACTGAACATACTCCAATTAGGGTTAGACCTTATCCTATCCCTATACATTTCCAAACACAGGTTGAAAAGGAGTTGGATGAAATGATAGATTTACAAATAATCGAACCATCCACTTCTGCATATTCTTCGCCGATGGTTATTGTTCGAAAAAAAGACAATAACATACGTCTTTGCGTTGACTATCGCAAATTGAATCAAGTTACGAAGTTCGATGCTGAACCTATGCCTTTACTAGAAGAGCTACTTACTCGTCTTTCTAAATCGCATTTTTTCACTAAACTTGATTTGTCTAAAGGATATTGGCAAGTTCCATTATCCGAACGCGCCAAACCTCTTACCGCTTTCTCTACTCCCAGAGGCCTTTTCCAATGGAATTTTATGCCTTTCGGCCTTATGAAACGCACCAGCTACATTTGTACGCATGATGCGTCGAATCCTATCGTATCGGTCAGATGTCATTGCTTATCTAGACGACATCTGTCTTTTCAGCGATACTTGGGAAGATCACTATTCAGGGTTAGTTGAATTATTATCAACTCTGCGTGAGTATAACCTGACAGCAAAACCATCTAAAGCTTGTATTGGCTTTAGCGAAATTGCTTTCTTAGGCCATCGAGTAGGTCACGGTTTCTTGAAGACAGAAGACCATAATATCACTAAGATACTTAACATCTCTATCCCTAGGACTAAAAAGCAAGTGCGAAGTCTTTTAGGTCTCATACAATTTTATGGACGTTTCATTCCGAATCTGTCCTCTATCATGGCACCTCTCTCTACACTATTAAAGAAAGGGTCGCCTAACATGGTTCACTGGTCTCATGATTGCCAATCTTCACTAGAGAAGATCAAAACTATGTTTTCATCACCACCTATTTTAGTGTTACCTACAACAGATAAGACATTTGTTCTTCGTAGTGACGCTTCATCCACTGGGATTGGAGCGGCACTAATGCAAGAGTACTCTGGAACTCTGCATCCTGTAATGTATATATTTCCAGAAAACTTAATGCGGCAGAAAGGAATTATTCGGTTTTAGAAGGACGTGAATTATTGGCAATGGGGTTTGGTCAATCTCAAACGTTGATTAGGGGTTGTCTTCCCTTGTTTATTCATTCATTGTGTTTGACCTTTAGGGTCAGAGGTTGTCAGTTCGGGCGTAGGCCTATGGGAAGGTTTTTTAAGCGGGAGTGAGATATACTTCCGGGAAGCCGGGAGGTCCTGTTTTTCTGAAGGGACCAAGAGTCCATTGTTTTTCGGGGAGAATCTTCGAAGTAACTGCTATGGCAGTTTTCTCCAGTGAATCTCTGTGCGTCGGGATGACGACAGAATTCCTTGTGTAGTTCTGAGGATTCATTTACCAGGTAATACCGACCTTTATGCATTATTACGCTTTTCGGTGGCAGAACATGTAAAGGATTACCTAGGGTGAACAGCAGTTCACGGATCCGCCATTTCAGAACTTATATATTTGTGCTCGAGGTAGCCATCCAAGACTGTTAGTCTTATATTGTCCAGAAATCCAGTGACGAAGATATATTGTGGGAGCCGCAGATTGGCGGAACTTCTATCTACAATAAGTATTACTGCAGGGTTGATGATAACCTATTTAACAGAAGTACACGGCCGACGTCAGAACGAGGCCTGTGCTTTCGGCTATTATACTACAGCCTGATATGTGCAATTGGCAGGGAGTGCCAAGTTGCACCTATGTGTCAAGGTAACTAAGGCATCTGACGCGTTTAGTCAGAGACGCCAAGGGCGACGCTACGAACTGTCATTATTGAAGAACTTTGCTATTGACCATGCACGTCTATTCTGATGTTTACCTTTTTGAATGCCAAATGTATACCTATCGATGTCAGGTCAGCATGACCTTGTTACACTGACTGTTCCTGTTGATATTATGTGTGTTCCCGTCAATAAATGTCTTGAAACATGCCTGCAGTGTCAAAGCATCCTTGATTACTGCATGTGAGAGTATGGGTTGCAGGATCTACATCTATACGAGCCTAAACACATTCGCGTCTTCATTCGCACCCACACTCAATTCATCATACGCTCGCACTACACATCTAACAACATGTATACTGTCTTGGGCCAGTGATCACCTCAACAAGAAAAAAAAAAGACAGTTACATTTCTGGTGGACCAGTTACGTGGGCTCTTATGATACATTTCTTGTCGCCAATGTGGCCTAGAAACTTACATTTCTGATGGACCAGATCTGTGGGTTTAAAAAGAACAGAGCGAGCATTTGACATTATTGTTGACATTTATGGATCCAGAAATTTACATTCCTGGTTGGCTGTTACATGTATGATGTCTCCAGTTTTGTCGAGAAAGTTACAAGAAGGACAAGTACACATTACACTTCTGATCTGTGGGTCTAAGCTACACACGGGACAGCCGTAACACACAACGCTAATTCTACACTTGCAAGTTTTGGCTACAACAGGACAGATATAGGTCATCAACGGTTGACACAAATAAACAGTACGAGCATTTATATTATAATGCTACATAAAGCATAACAAGACAAGTACTGAAGTGAACTACTAGGCATTTGCTACGTGGACCATAACTGCATAGAAGGCGGGTTCCTATTGTAAACAGTACTGCGGGTTGTGACACGTTTCATTCAACAACAGACTTTTCTAGGTCAGAGCATTCAAGCTACATTGTTGGAGGTCAAGTGTCTGTAAACAGTACGTGAAATTGTAAACATTCAATGTGCAAGCCCTAATTTGAGAAGGTCATAGTAACTTTGGTTCGTGAATACCACTTTATGTTACAGTGGATTTGACGTTCAGTGCGCGTTTGACATTTCGTTTCTGTGTTCGCAAGGAGCAAGAAATTTATTTTAGTTTCAGCTGTGACTGAACTTGTTCTGCAACACATTGAAATTGATTGCTATATGTTTATGTCACTTCTACTGTTTTGTGTATTTTTCTGCGGGTTTTTCGGTTGGTGGGTCTTACGGTAAATATGCCACTTGATCGAGGCTTACTGTAAGCGGTCTGTAGGTGCAAATTTTCTTAATTTGGAAATTTGCTAGTGACAATTGGTCGCTATTGATGTTAGCTGTGATGTAATTGTACTTAACGTTGTTTTTGTAATATTTTGTCTGTTTTTCAGTTTTGATTGTCGATTTGTTTTGTTTGTATTCTGTAGGTCTCTCCTTTCTTGTGTATTTCTCTACACATTTTTGGTTAAAACAGTGTTGCCATTTGTATTGTTTTGTATATTTTTTTTTGGTTGTACTACATTACTGTCATGCACAGTCTACATACACATACTTGGTCATGTTTTGATATTATTGATAAGGTAGACTCTTCATATAGAGTTTGTTAAATAATATTATATAAGATATTTATACAAGTTCTTTGATAAAAGACTTGTTATCTACAAAGATTGAGACAAGGTGAAATACATATTCAAGTTCTTTATAAAAAAGACTTGTGCCCATAGTGAGTGGGATTTAAGGGAATTTTTTTTTTCCCACAGGTTTACTCAAGTGATTTTTTGGGTACATTATAAACAAGAGGAACATACAAAGTCCCTTTGTCTAAGACTAAGACAGTAAAATAAAGTGAAGTGAGTAGTATACAAGTCTAGCATTTCAGACTTGTCCTCCCATTGAAGTGGGATAAGGTAATTTATTTAATTTTTTTTTTTCAGGTTTCTGATCTCATTAGACAGAATGTCTACATTGGATTTCTTCATCCAGCAAGGGTTGACCCTTGGTAAGTCTGGTAAAGAATTGGAAGAATATTCATCTGCTCAATTCGCCATTGCATTAAAGTCAGAAGAAAAGAAACAAAAAGAGGAAATTAAATTGAAAGCAGAAGCTGAACTAAAGAAGCTAGAAGCTGAGAATAGAAGATTAGAACTTGAAGAAAGAAGGTATCAAAGAGAGGCTGAAGAGAGAAGAGGCTGAGGAGAGGAAAGCTCAAGCTGACTGATGAAAGAAAATTCCAGATGGAAAATGGAAGACAAAAAAAATTCAAGCTGCTGCAGAGGAAAAAAAAAACTTCAAGCTGCTGCTGAGGGCTGCTGAGGCTGAAATTAGAAAAATGGAACATGAGGAAAGAAAAACAGAAGATGGAACTTGATGAAAAACTCGCAATTTTGGAGTTAGAGAAATTGAAATTGGCGAGTACGGGTGCTCAGCAAACAACTTCGAGTACGACAAAGGAGTTTGTTAGTAGGATTAAATTGCCTCATTTCAATCCTTTAAAGGATGACGTAGCAGATTATCTAGATAGATTCCAATTTTTGTGCGATACGCATAACATAAAAAAGGAAAAAATATGTTGAACAACTGATGCCATTTTTTACAGGTGACACAGTGACTACTCTTATGACAATAGACGAACATGAGAGGACTAATTATGATGTTGTCAGGGCAGCATTACTAAAGAAATACCAATTAAAACAAGAAGACTATCGTCTTCGTTTTAGGACAATGTTGCCAGAAAATGGAGTAGATTTCTCTGATTTTGTTACAAAGATACGTCGTACATTTACACGATGGGTTGAGTTGTCTCAGATTGAGAAAACATATGAAGGTCTAATGGACTTATTATTGCGAGATAAGGTTTTGTCATCTGTTAATGATTCTTTTCTTGCATTCCTTCATGAGCGTAAGCCTAAAAACTTAAAAGAAAAGGAGGAATACTGTTGTCAGTATGCCACAGCACATCCCCATGCTACAGTTAGCAATTCTAAAGTGAAAGAAGGGTTGCCAGCTGCTTCGGCAACACCATATGGCCCTAATTTCAGAAAAAAATTTCAGGGTGCTCAACAAAATTGGAATAGGGGAAGTAATCAAAATTACACTCAGAAGCGGAGTAATCCAACACATGATGGTTCTTCGTCTATGCAGTGGAGACAAGATGGTAGTTCTCGTAATTTTAGTGGTAATAATTTGAGACACTTTCGTAAAGGCTATCCAAATAATAACTATTCAAATTTTCGAGGTAATCATTCTCGACGTCAAGATTATGACGATGGTGAATTTAGAAACCGGGATTCAAACCGGAATGATGATTACAATAGGCAATATGATAACAATTACAGGGGAAATGATAGTCGAAATAATTACAGGGGAAATGATAATCGAGGTAGACCTAGGTTTAACAAAAAAAGACCTTACCAACAGGCAAACTCTGCGCAACAAGAGTTTGATGGAGCCTGTAATACAGTAAATGATAGTGGTAACTCTAGGGCTATCACTGGTTGTGCTTTCGATTTTGGGGACCAATGGGACAAAAACAACACAACACAAAAAAAAAAACAAAAACAAGTATGTGAACATACAAAAGTATCACAACAAGAAACACAACAATAATCAACAAACAATCACACAAAAACAAAAGAA
>JAMPIV010016397.1:0-22500 GCA_024509875.1 Oreohelix idahoensis
ACTGTCTGTTACGGAAGAAGTCCCAACATTTCTTTGTGCTCGGCATAGAAAGTTGTCATCATCTTGGCATAACCGACGGAGGCGGAGAAGTTGTGAGAAAGGCAAGGAGTCCCGACAAGCCGGGAGGATGAGAGGAAGTATAAAGGAGGTAACTGTGTGCATCCGTGGGTTTGTAGTACACCGAAGTGGTGAGGTGGGGGGAGTGATAGTGACAACAATGTCAAGGAAATTAACAGAGACAGTGGAGATGTGAGAGGTGAATTGGATCGCAGGGTGGAAGTTGTTAATGAAATTAATGAACCTAGATAGGTCAACCTCTGGCATATCGGTCAGACCTATGCCATCATCGATGTATCTATGATACATCAATGGAAAAGGTCCAGGATACTGCTGCCACACCTGATACTCCAGGTAGCCCATGAAGAGGCAGGCATAACTGGGACCCATCTTGGTGCCCATGGCAACTCCACTTATTTGGTCAAAGAACTTTCCATTGAACTCAAAGGAATTGAGTCGAAGGACCAGTTCTGCAAGGCGCAGGAGAGTCTCTGTAGCGATAGAGGGGTGCGTGCGCTGGTCCAGGAAAAACCGGAGAGCTCGGAGACCAGTGAGGAATGGAAGTGTAAAGTGAGCAAACATCTAACAAAAATAAACGGTAGGTACGGTCTGCAGAAAGCTGAATAGAGGAAAAAGTAGTAAGAGCATGGTTTGTGTCCTTTAAGAAGGAAGGAAGCTGCTCTACAATAGGCTGGAAGATGCCGTCGAGGAAGTCTGATACACGTTCGGTAGGGCAGGCACACGCAGATACAATGGGTCTCCCAGGGTTGGAGGGTTTATGAATTTTGGGAAGGATATAAAACACAGGCTTACCCAGACCACTATTGTCAATACGGAGATGAGAAGCGCTAGAAGGTAAGGACTTGTTGGCGATAAGACTTTTGATGGTGTCATGGACCAGACGATTGTTGAGGACTGTCGCATCATTGTCACGGCGCTGGTAGAAGGAGCTGGTGGCGAGCTGCTTATTACCTTCTTGAGGTACAGGTCCTTGCGCCATACCACAATGGCACCTCCTTTGTCAGCTGGTTTGATAACAAAGTCATCTCTGCGGCGGAGCTTAGAGAGGGCATGAGACTCATCAGAAGAAAGGTTTGAATAATGCAGGCGTTGAGGTTGGAGCTGCTGAATGTCGTGGAGGGTATTCTGAATATATAAATCCAGAGCGTGGGAAGCCCCAGGAGAGGGTGTAAAATGTTTATTCTTGGGAGGAGCAAAGCGTGCAAAGGCATCATCTGATTCAGCCTGCGATCTCTGAGGACCATCACTGTTGCGGAAATGGAGCTGAAGTCGCAGACGGCGATGAAACCGATGGACATCTTGGAGGAGATTGTACTGATCAGAGGATGGTTGGAGAGGGACAAAGTGCAAGCCCTTGCTGAGGACTGAAAGCTCTCCCTCAGAGAGGGCAAGATCAGAGGGAATACAAACAACAAGGGAACGAGATGGAGTAGAGGAGGCAGGGACAGTCTCAGGGGTAGGACAGAGGCGGGAAAGTTTGTCCTTTTTTCATGGGCGGATAAAAAATCATCATTGATGGTTTATTTACACGACTTAACATATATTATGATTCTCTGTTGTTAGATAATAGAATTTGATCAACCTCACATTTTTGTTCGATGTAATTTTCAAAACAAAATGATGATATCATTTTTTTTTCCCCCTGGGGGCGGTGCAATCTGTTAAGTCATGTTTTTGAGTAGGAGTTAAGTGTAACCAAATGTAGTGGTGGCTCCACGCTAGTAAGCACGTTTAAAGTTATGAGATGATTTTTTTACTTGTGTACTTTGTACGCTATATTTTTTGAACATAGCTCAACTGAGTATGTGTTAGTTTTTTAAACACAAAGAAAGTGTTCAAATGTTCTGAGTAGTTGGGGGAGAGATACGGGTGAGCTGAGCTCACATCTCAAGCTGTTAGTTCGCGCTTGAGCGAAGATTTACTGAGCTGTACTGAGAAACTATAATCTCGGTCAGTATGTATCTGGCAGAGCTTCGAGACGGGGATAGTCTCGCGAGTGTGTACAGAGTGTGTTTTTGAAGGGAACAGATTCATTGTGGATTATTAGCACATGTTTGACATTGCAACTTTTTTCAACGATCATATTCCTATGGAGGATATTTGCTAATGCAATGTATAGTGAGTTGCTGTGTATGCAACCAATTTCATTCTAGATTATTACCACATGTTTGCCATTGTAACTTTTGCAACGATTGACTGTTCCTTGATTCGCAATTCGTGCGATCTGATTCATTTTATAACCCAGGATATTTGCTAATGCAATGTACAGTGACGCCTCAGGCGACCTTTGTCCTCTCAAGGCTGTGCGTGGTCCCGGTTGCCGGGTCCTCCCAGCATAGTGGAGGCAGCGTAGTGTGCTGTGCCTGTACCAGATTGCTCTTTTTCACGGACCTTCGGTCCCGAATAAATTTTGGCTGGATTGACGTCTCGGTAGTGTGGCGGTTTTATAGCGGCAGAAGAAGAGAACACACGCGGGCAAGTTCGGGCACAGCGGATTGATCACCCGCTTGCCAGTCACACTGATTACGGAAACAACAATTAATATTCTGTTGTACCAATAAACGCCTTTAGGCGTAACGGAACAACGGATAATTTCTTGTTGCCCTAAGACGCCAGCTAGGCGTAATGGCCTCAGACTGCTTGGTCGGTCGTTGGCTAAGCATGGAAGAAGAAGAATGTACAGTGAGTTGCTGTGTATGCAACCAATTTCATTCTGGATTATTACCACATGTTTGCCATTGTAACTTTTACAACGATTGACTGTTCCTTAATTCGCTATTCATGCGATCTGATTCATTTTATAACCTGTGACAATGTACTATCCATGATGTCAATGTTGCTGTGGTCAATAAATGGTGTATGCGTTGGAAAAAAACCTTATTCGTCTTACCCGTTGGTGGATTTCCTGACCTTACGTTACTGTTGTGTGGGTGATAACAGAATATAAACCAACCTAAAGAACTCATGACATTCGCTCATGAATATATTATACGTACAACTGTCGGCCACTACAGTAAGCCCGACCTGCTGACGTGAACATTGTCAGCTGTGCAAGACAGTAGCACTATCTTCCATACAACCCTTACACATACACATACAGAAGTGACAGTCAAAAGAAACACACAATAACAATGATACTGATTTCGGTCTTTCACTTCCCAGATTTCTGTGAGTTTTAATGGTTGTTTGTATTTTAAAATGTAAACTCAGTTCATTTTTACATGTAGAATTTTCTGGTATAAATCCGTCTTTTGTTAAGTATGTTACCGTTACTTATGTCTGGCACGTATCATTTTATGTCCATGATATAATCATTTCATTAAATAAGTTTAGCAATGTGTACATGGTGCACTAAATTCAATGAGCTATATAAAAAGGCGGCTTTTTATGTAAATTTGGCTTAATTTTAAGCTGTTTTTGCACATTATGTTGCCTTGACTAGTATTTGATGCACTGTCACTGAGCTGTATTAAACTATATTCTTCGTCTGTAAATACATCTGCTGGCATAGGCGATCATATCTCTCCACAACGTCCTGTCCCCAGTAGTGTTGATCAGTTCCGTTTTTGATTTCATGCCATGTCATAATGTCAAACTGACCAATATCTTCTCTCTGTGCCATCCTTTATCTTCTTGTCCGTCAAATGTTCCTGTTGTCACGTGGTATTGTTGACTATATTAGTCACATTATTATATGTCTCAGAGACTTGAAATAACAGACATGTAATGGCACGACTGCCGTTTTTTATATCTATCTATCTATCTATCTATCTATCTATCTATCTATCTATCTATCTATCTATCTATCTATCTATCTATCTATCTATCTATCTATCTATCTACCTATCCATCTATCTATCTATCTATCTATCTATCTATCTATCTATCTATCTATCTATCTATCTATCTATCTATCTATCTATCTATCTATCTATCTATCTATCTATCTACCCACCCACCCACCCACCCATCCACCCACCCACCCACCCACCCACCCACCCACCTACCTACCCACCTACCTACATGCCTGCCTGCCTGCCTGCCTGCCTGCCTGCCTGCCTGCCTGTCTGTCTGTCTGTCTGTCTGTCTGTCTGTCTGTCTGTCTGTCTATCTATCTATCTATCTATCTATCTATCTATCTATCTATCTATCTATCTATCTATCTATCTATCTATCTATCTATCTATCTATCTATCTATCTATCTATCTATCTATCTGTCTGTCTGTCTGTGTTCCTACCTACCTACCTGTCTTCGTATCTGTCTGTCTGTCTTTCTGTTTGTGTGCGCCTGTCTCTGTTTATGTTTCAGTCTACAGCCATTATATAAATCTACTTGTCGTCTTTGTCTGACTATTTGTCTATTCATCTTTCTGTCTGCCTTTCCGTCTGTATATCTATGTATCCGTCTGTATGTGTTTTAAAATATCCACCGTTTCGTCCGTCTGTCTGTTCAGTCAGTCTGTGGTGAGTAGTAGACGGTGCCTTATGTTTAACAGCAAAACAAATGGATCGATGATAATGTTGACGATCTATTTAATCATCTACGGGGCGCTTGAAAAGCCATGCATATTTTTAATCTGTTATTTCTTCACTTCTATCTAAATAATTTATATTATTCAAATGTCAAGATAACGACAACTGGATAGCATTTTGTTACATAACATTTTATGTCACATTAGCATCTCAGCTCAACGTGAGATCCAGCCAGTTCAACACTTGACCTCATAGTGGGCAGCCATTTTAACTGTCTATAACAACGTCATTATATTGACCATTTGAGATTTTATATATTACTGAATATTGTGCTCATACAATTCTTATCACACCTAAAGGTCTTTTATATTTGGGCATCCGCCCTAATATATCCGACTAGGTTGAATGGTACGCGCCTCGCAAAAACGAGGCAAAATTTTACTATTTTAAAAAAATTATTGTTATATCTTTGTATCGTTTCCGGTGAAAAAAAAACCTAACACTTAATAGTCAAATGTCAGATATTGATTATTGGTTTTGTATTTACTAAATGTATGAGTATATATGGTATATCCAAAAGATACAAGTAAGGACACAAACATTGAAACAATAAGAAGTGACTTTTCAATTACTCTGTGCTGTATTTATGCATCCAAATTTATGAACATTTTTCATTCAGTTTCCAGTTCCACCAAGAAGGGAAAAGAAAATAATGTACCCTGCACTTCTCAATATTTGCCTTCTGGCCGTTGTCAGTTTGGTCAGAGGTGATGATGTCCAGTTGCTATCGTCCGCGTCATCTGAGTTTTCTCAACAGCTGTACCAGAAATTAGCGTTGAGCAACTCCAATTCTGTCTACTCGCCATACAGGTAGGCACAGAGACCACAAATATCTTTCACTAGTCAACTCCTTACAGAGAAAAGGCCTTCACCAAACTCATGCCAGGTCTTCCTGTCCCGTGCCACTTGTGATCCAGGTCTTACTATATCTTCCTTATCATTCTCATTAATTAAGTCGCCAGTTCTCATCTCCACGTACTTTTCGGTCTAACTCTTTTTAAAAAAAATAAGCCTGGGTATTTCAGAAGAAGAACTGTCTCGTATGGTTATGAACAGGCTCCTTCAATGTGTGTCCTATCCATCACCATTGTCTTCTTCTCACTGGTGCCTGTCTGGGTCTTGTCATCAGTTCCACATTAATGATCTTTTTTACAACTTATGTTCTACGCAAGCACCCAGGTATGAAAGTCTGTAGCTTTTTGGTAGATTTAAAAAAAAATTGTTCTCCGTGTTTGAGAGCCATACAATAGGACCGACTACATGTGACTTGAAGTTTCGAGTTTTTGTGATGAAGCTGATTTGTTTAGATCTCCATATATTTCCAAGTGCATTGAAAGCTTCCCTAGCTTTAGTATTTATGCCGAGAGAGAGAATGAAAATACAAGATAGATCAAAACATATATTAGGGTTGAGGTCGTCCAATTATGACGTCGCTCCGTTTTTAAAAAAAATAAGGGGGGGGGGGGATCTAACATTTTGTGACGAAGTGTGACGATAGAGAAAGGGAAGTTTGAAAAAAAAAAATAGAGCTGTCACATACAAAAATACGAGTGAGGTTAGCTTCGTTCATAAATGATGTCGGAACAAAATGGAGTGTGTAATGTCCATTCACGTACTCTACAAATTTCTCCAGCAGTAATCAATTCCAACGGTTAAGAATGGAAAATACTCGTATATTGTGTGAAATCGTATGTCGACGACCCCTCACGGAAGCAAAAACACCAGAAGTCTTATAGTCTTGCTCAAGCTTCTGTGACATAATTCGTGAAAAAAATAGCAACAAGAATTGCTAAATGCGCGAAACGTCTCGTTGATTAATGGATTATGACAAAACTAGATGTGTGAGTTTTACCCCAAAAAACAAGTCTTGAATAGTTTCATTTTCATTTTCCCTTTCACTTCTAATGTGAGAATGGAGTCACCAATGCAGCTGGTCCCTTTACAGTAAGCCTGCAGCATGCATTCATATGATTTGAAGCTGCCTTTTATGTAGTAATTTGTTTTAACTGATGAGGTTGCCAGCCTCACTTCGTTTTATTCACCTTGTACAACATGCCGCAGGGAACAGTGGCCAAATTCTTTCCTTTATATCGTCAGGAACCCCCGATAACCACACGTCACCCATAAGTATTTTGTGCCAGAAATGACTAATATGCTGTTATGTATGAGGCTTGTAACCTCATCGTGAAAAAACATATTGTGACAGAAAGCATTGCTGTAAGAGCACATGAACGCTTTGGGCTCAAGCTTCCTACAATGGTGGCTCCACGCTTCCTACAATGGGACCAAATGTAGTGGTGGCTCCACGCTTCCTACAATGGGACCAAATGTAGTGGTGGCTCCACGCTTCCTACAATAGGACCAAATGTAGTGGTGGCTCCACGCTTCCTACAATAGGACCAAATGTAGTGGTGGCTCCACGCTTCCTACAATGGGACCAAATGTAGTGGTGGCTCCACGCTTCCTACAATGGGACCAAATGTAGTGGTGGCTCCACGCTTCCTACAATGGGACCAAATGTAGTGGTGGCTCCACGCTTCCTACAATGTAACCAAATGTAGTGGTGGCTCCACGCTTCCTACAATGTGACCAAATGTAGTGGTGGCTCCACGCTTCCTACAATGTGACCAAATGTAGTGGTGGCTCCACGCTTCCTACAATAGGACCAAATGTAGTTGTGGCTCCACGCTTCCTACAATAGGACCAAATGTAGTGGTGGCTCCACGCTTCCTACAATGGGACCAAATGTAGTGGTGGCTCCACGCTTCCTACAATGATGGCTCCACGCTTCCTAAACAATGGGACCAAAATGTAGTGATGGCTCCACGCTTCCTACAATGGGACCAAAATGTAGTGGTGGCTCCACGCTTCCTACAATGGGACCAATGTAGTGATGGCTCCACGACAATGGGACCAAATGAAGTGGTTTTTGTCCACGCTTCAATACAAGGGGACCAATGTAGTGAAAAAGCTCCACGCTTCCTACATGGGACCAAATGTAGTGGTGGCTCCTACGCTTCCTACAATGAGACCAAATGTAGTTGGTGGCTCCACGCTTCCTACAATGTGACCACATGTAGTGGTGGCTCCACGCTTCCTACAATAGGACCAAATGTAGGAGTTGTGGCTCTCACCGCTTCCCTACAATAGGACCAAATGTAGTGGTGGCTCCACGCTTCCTACAAATGGGGACCAAATGTAGTGGTGGCTCCACGCTTCCTACAATGATGGCTCCACGCTTCCTACAATGGGACCAAAATTTAGTGATGGCTCACCACGCTTCCTACAATGGGACCAAATGTAGTGGTGGCTCCACGCTTTCCTACAATGGGACCAAAATGTAGTGATGGCTCCACGCTTCCTACAATGGGACCAAATGTCATGGTGGTGGCTCCACGCTTCCTACAATGGGACCAAATGTAGTGATGGCTCCACGCTTCCTACAATGGGACCAAATGTAGTGGTGGCTCCACGCTTCCTACAATGAGACCAAATGTAGTGATGGCTCCACGCTTCCTACAATGGGACCAAATGTAATGGTGGCTCCACGCTTCCTACAATGGGACCAAATGTAGTGGTGGTTCTATGCTTCATTAGGAGCAAATAGGGAAATGAAAATAATGACATAAAATTGGGCTGGTTATCTCATCATCTAAAACACAAGCTATAGAAACTACCGTTGTAATGGCACATCTGTGGTTTGGAGCAGATTTCCTGCATGAGGTCTACTGCAGCTGTGCTCCACCAGAATGTGTCTTGATTTTATAACCCATCGTGAAATTGTGTAGATTGTATGACGGATTGTGAATCTGTCTAGATTTTGTCACATTGTAAATTAGTGTCGATTTTAAAACGAAATATTAATGTGTCCAGATTTCATAAAAGACTTTGAATTAGTCTAGATTTTTTGCGTTATTATAACTTTTGTCTAGATTTCATGACGGATTGTGAATTTATCTAGATTGGTTACAGTATAAGAACAAAGGAAGCTGTGTTAAATAACGTAGGTACGTCTTTTCTCAATAATATTATATATTATTCTGATATTTAAAACCTGAACAGCATCCACTCGGCCCTGGCCATGACCTTGGTTGGTGCTCGTGGAGAAACTGCCACAGAACTCTCTAAGACTCTTGGTCTCACAGCACTAACAGGCAATTCCGCACATCTGGCTTATCGTGACCTTATTGTTCAGGTATTTTTTTTTAGTTTGGTCATAATTTTCTATTTATTTGGTTATTCCATTCTATGTAAATTGCTTATTTCTCTTTGTTCTTAGTAATATTTGTGGCTTTTAACACTTTTATTTACAGTTACTATTAATAATAGTTGAAGTTATTATTAATAATATCTTCTTCTCTTCTTTGATCCTTGGCCGCTGACTGGCATAGAAATCAGTGACTAACACACCTGGTGGCGTCTTGAAGGGCAGCAGTAAACTGTCATCACTTCGCTCGGTCGGCAGCCATCCTTCGTGAGGTGTCCCAGCTATGGTTCATGTTTTGTATCTCTGTCATCCGGGTTCTTTTAATATTATATGAAGTTATTATTATTATTATTGTTTGTCGGTATTATTACTTATTCATTCATAACCCTCCACTCCCAAAGGAGCATATGCCTTCAACAAACACATGCCAAGTCCTCCTGTCACGTGCCATCAACTCAAGTTCTTTCCACGTTCTCCTCATCATTTTCGCGTCTGTTTCCAGCTCTCTCCTCCACTTGCTTCTTGGTTTACCTCTGCCTCTGTTGCCCTGGGGGTTCCAGAACAAGGACTGCCTTGTAATTCTATCAACAAGTTTTCTCAGTGTGTGTCCTATCCATCGCCATCGTCTTCTTCTCATCTCTTGTTCCACTGGCACTTGTCTAGTTCTTGTCATCAGTTCCACGTTGGTAACCTTGTCATACCATTTTAATCCCTCTATTCTACACAAGCACCCATTTATGAAAGTCTGTAGCTCCTCGGCTGTTGTCCCTGTTGCTCTCCATCTCTCAGAGCCATACAATAGGACTGACCTCACATTTGAGCCGAAGATTCCTATTTTCGTGTTGGATCCGATTTCTCTCGATCTCCATACATCTCCCAATGCAATGAAACCTCCCCTTGCTTTCCGTATTCTCAGCCTGATATCACTGTCCTTCCCTCCAACTTTGTCTACACTGCCGCCAAGATATGTGTACGACCCCACATCTTGCACCGGTATCTCCTCAAGTTCAACCCTGTCATCACCACCTGCATCTATTCTCATTATTTTTGTCTTTTCCCTGTGTATTTTCAGACCCAATTGATTATTACTTATATTAAACCATATTATTACCACTATTTCAAGTTATTATTAATCACGTAAAATCCCATTGTAATGCTGCCAGGAGAGTTCGATTGACAGAGTGGTTAGAGTGCTTGTCTCTCACGGCAAAGGTGCGGTTTAGATTCACGGTATTTCCATCTAGGAATGGGTATCTGACTTTGCTTTTTGCTTTTGGGAAGGAAAAGGCAGCGAGCAAGGGAACTGTCACCCACCTCTTTGAACCGGAAGGAATTAATTAAATTAACAAAAGGCTTTACGGCAGTATCACTATGGGAACTTTTTGCCATTTTAATGGTCGCCAATGTTGGCAGCGGTTAAAAATCTCGATGCTGTATACCGCTCCCACCTATGAGTGACATAGTGCGAATTGGGCAATTACAAACCCATTAACACAGATCATCCTCAGAAATGAGGTATCTTTAAGGCACATGGTACGCAACCCAGACGATACTATGAGAAGTAGAACAGTCCCTAAGATGGTTTGGCCATGTTGCATTTACCACGACAAATGAAAACAATGTTAGACCCCGGGCGACCCATTGTTGACAATCTTTAAAGGATCGAGGACTAGAATGGAACCAGGCCAGGAGGAAGACAGCCGATAGGATAGTCTGGCGCTCTCTCTTCCAAACCTCTACACCTCACGGTAGAAGGGGAACGACTAAGTAAGTCATTTTAAATATAAGGTAACTCAGATGTATAAAGGTAATAGTCACAAGCGGATATTTTGTTTAATCACATTTAAAAACAGGAAGTTGTTTCATAAGTGTATTCTTAAAATAATAATTGGATAATGTGTAGCAAAATGTCACACGAGGTTATTATTACTACCATTTGACGACATTGTTATTAATATTAGAAGTTATTGTATCTAACATTTGGCAGTTCTATTAATAATAATTGGCGTTATAATTTAAGGTAGCCCTCTACTTACGACGGGGTTCCGCTCCGGCGACTCTGTCGTAAGTCGAAGTGGTCGTAAGTCGAATCACTCATTAACTGATTCAATACGCAAGATCTTTTACAAGACGCAATGGCCGACCGTTTTGTCCGCAAGATCTTTTAAAAGACTCTGATTTATTTTGTTGGTTCTTTATACTATGATATTGTATACTGATCGGAATTTATCTCGAATGGAAGTAAACACAAAACTGCGCAAATTTCAACAAGCTTCAACTTCCTTTGTTTGAGTTTGAAGGGAATTTTTCACATTTATCTTCATTTTTCGTCGTATTTTGCCGTTTCACTATAATGGCCGAAAACACGCAGGATATGTTACTAATATGTGAACAGTGAACAAACTGTGTGGTCAAGCACAACTTTCTTACTTTTTCTGTGTTTCTAAATGGATTACCTTCACAAAGAGAGCAATGAAACTGTATTGTGATAATAATTTATGTTACAAGCCTTAGATAAGTGGAAAATGTATGTTCAAAATTTCAAGTTTTCTTTTGTTCTGTGTACATATTATCTGTCATAACATAAACATAATATAAAATTAGCTAGAAATGTATATATATTCATATTGTCCATCCAATGTACTTTAATTTGATGTATAATACATTATACTTAACTCATGATTAGACACACATTGTTAGTAAAAGTAAATTATGTATATGTACATTTTTGGGGCTTAAAAATAATTCCGTCCAGAGCTGAAAATAATTACGTAGGGAATCAGTTAAATATATTGACTTATTATCATTTACTAAAGTCATACACTGTACAGTCAATAAACATATAAGGAGGGGAAACCCGACGCCTGTAAACAGTAAATAAATAAACAAACAACACACAAATGTATGATCAGGCACTCAGTTGGAAAATAAAGAAAAAGACCAGACAATAGAAAAACAACAGAAGTGATAGGCTTACCGAGATCGAACCAGGACCTTCCGAACGGCACCCACCGCCTAGCCATGGGAGCGAATCGTGGCTAGGCGGTGGGTGCCGTTCGGAAGGTCCTGGTTCGATCCCGGTAAGCCTATCACTTCTGTTGTTTTTCTATTGTCTGGTCTTCTACTTCTTTATTTTCCCACTGAGTGCCTGATCATACCTTTGTGTGTTGTTTATTTATTTACAGTCAATAAAGAGGTTCACAAATAAGAGATGGCATGACATTACGATGAGTTTTACTGTACTAAAAAGCTTACAAAAATACTGTTTAAAATGTACTATAAAAATATAGGTACAAAATGTGGTGCACAACAGCCACAAAAACAAATCAGTCATTTGAACAAGATAGAAATTAGTTGATGCACTCGTCTTCGTACTAAACATGTTTGCGAAACAGTACACGCACATGTATTACATACTTATATTGTAAGGTTATTTTTAAGAAAATGATGAGTTAAATCCGTTTCCCGAATGAAACTGGACAGAAGAATATCTTGATTGCCTGTTGATTTAATCTGCATCTCCGCACCTTCCTGTCTCCAGTTCATGTACTGTTTATCAATTGTGTTGTTGGCTTCTTTCCATAATCAAACTGTTCATGCACACCGTCATTTGCGCACTTTTCTATTTTCGGGAGAGTACATATAAGATAAAAAATACAATTATTGCCTAACTTTCAACCATAATTGCACCCCTTAGCTGTGGTTGAAAGTTAATGTACTCTGTCGAAAATAGAAAAGTGCGCAAATGACGGTGTGCATGATGTGATTGACCAACCGACCGACGTACTTACGGTGGAATTATGGTATTGGATATCAAACCCAATCAATATTTTTAAAGTTCAATGCAGTAGAACTCTTCTGTACTCTTTTTGTGAGCATACTTACATTATCTTAAGCATTAATAGCCCTTAACACATGGAAAAAAATGGCTTAGGCTGAAAACAGTATGTACATTTTTTTTTTTTAGTATTATCTCCAGTTTTCTATTTTTAATTACATTTTTGTGTGTGTGGTAGTCGTAAGTTCGAGTCATCGTAAATCGTGTACGTCGATGACTATCTGTACTAATATCTAACGTTATTATTATTTGTCGCTTTTATTACTAATAAGGCTGATTGTGTACCGAGCCCTTAATGTTCAAAGCTTTATAAGTATTTCGTAATGTGATTGATGGCATCACAAACTTTATTTTTACATTACTTTTCAGCTGAATAATGCCAAGGAAGTTAAACTCCACACAGCCATTGCGCTATACGCGAACCCAAGCATACCACTTGAGGCTCAATTTGTTAAAGACGTCACAACCAACTATTTTGCCAGAAGTTCCAACTTTGACTTGGCCGCTGTTGGAGGTCCTGAGAAGGAGATCAATGATTTTGTGGAAAACAAAACTGAGGGATTGATCAAAAACATTCTCCCACAAGGTACTGCTGTCTTGTTGTAGGAAAACGCTTTTGTTCAAAATATATTAGGTGAACGCACTTTTATATTGTCTTACTAAAACGTCTGTAACCAACAATGAAATAAAATCCGCACGCATTGCATCATGAAAGCTCAATTAAACACCGATTAAAAGAACGCGCCTGCCTTGCACTTTTTTCAATGTGCATTTTCGGAAAAAAGTATGAAAAATGTGCACATGGTGACTTGACAATAATATTGAACACCCATTAAAAAAACACGCAGGCCTATTTTTCGTTTTCCTTGTGGCATTGACCATACGGCATGATAAGTTTGACTGCAAAGATCCAATGAAGTTGAAATAGAATAGAAAGAAATGAAATGCATACAAGAGAATTAGCGACTGTAACTGTACTTTTTCTCTTGTTGAGGTGATCACTGGCCCAAGACAGTATACATGTTGTTAGGTGTGTAGTGCGAGCGGATGATGAACTGAGTGTGGGTGCGAATGAAGGCGCGAATGTGTTTAGGCTCGTATGTATGTAGACCCTGCAACCCATACACTCACATTCAGTAGTCAAGGATGCTTGGACACTGCAGACACGTTTCAAAACATTTATTGACGAGAACACACATGGTATCAACAGGAACAGTCATTGTAAACAAGGTCATGCTGACCGGAAATCGATAGGTATACATTAGGCATTCAGCAAGCTGGTAAACATTTGAATATCCGTGCATGGTCAATACAATGTTCTTCAATAAGGACAGTTCGTGGCGTCGCCCTGGGATTACTGACTAAACGCGTCAGATACCTTAATCACTTTGACACATAGGTGCAACTTGGCATTCCCCGCCAATTGCACATTATCAGGCTGTAGTATAATAGCCGAAAACACAGGCCTCGTTCTGACGTCGGCTGTGTACTTCTGATATGCAGGTTACCATCAACCCTGCAGTAATGCTTATTGTAGACATAAATATGCCGCCAATCTGCGGCTCCCACAATATATCTTCGTCACTGGATTTCTGGATGGTATGAAGACTAATAGTCTTGGATGGCTACCTTGAGCACAACATATAAGTTCTGAAATGGAAGCCCGGTGAGCTGCAGTTCACAGACTAGGCAATCTTCTAACATGTTCTGCCACCGAAAGCATAGTAATGGAAAAAGTCGGTATTACCTGTAACCGAGTCCACAGAACTTAACAAGGAACTCTGCTGTCATTCCAACGCACAGAGATTCACTGGGGAAAACTGCCAGTGCAGTCACTTCGAAGATTCTCCCCGAAAAAACACAATGGACTCTCGTCCCTTCAGAAACCAGGACACCTCCCGGCTTGCCGGAAGTCTAACTCAACTCCCGCTTAAAAAAACCTGCCCATGGGCATACGCCCGAACTGTCTACCTTTGACCCTAAAGGTCAAACACAATGAATGAATAAACAAGGGAAAACAACCCCTAATCAACCTGACATCGCAGGTAAAGACACAATTATTCTTATGATAAAAACATAAGCAAATAACTTGACAGATGACTCCGTCAAAAATGACAGCAACATATTACTACAACCCCCCTGTAAAAAAAAAATGAAAATTTTTTTTTTTTAATATGTCCATGAGCAAGATTGCACAAGTATCACTTATGTGCTCATGAAAAAATGAACCTAATATCAGGTACAATAGACGCATAAACAAAGCGTCTGAAGAGGATACAAATCATCTCCCAACATAGGAGAAAATATTTCCTTTAAGCCAAACAAACTAAGGGGTACCATTAAAGAAACCTAAGTTGCTGGCAATACCAATCATATATCAATCATTACTAAATACTATAATTATAGCAATATACAAATGTCATGAATTACAATGCTATATATTAGCAAATATCACTGATGGATGGACAAAATGAAATTTGTTAAATTATCTAAACATCATCCAAATACATTTGTATTACAACATATTAGGATATTAAGGACAGACAAAAGTCTGAAAGTGTATCAGGAAAAACTAGGACACAAGATTTAACTGGAATCATGTGGGCATCTGGACAATATGTCCGCCATCACATTATCCGAACCACGGATAGCTCGCACCGTGAAATGGAAAGGCTGAAGAGCAATAGCATAACGAGTAGATCTCGAGCTCTTCAAATCCTTACTTTGCATAGCCGTAAGAGCTTTTTGGTCGGTTTCCATAAAGAAATGCGCGCCCAGAAGGAACCTTTGTAGCTTAAGAATGGACCAAACCATAGCCAACAATTCACGGTCTAAAACCGAGTAATTCCTTTCTGCCGCATTTAGCTTCCTAGAAATATACATTACAGGATGCAGAGTTCCTAAATATTCCTGCATTAGTGCCGCTCCAATCCCAGTGGAAGAGGCATCACTACGAAGAACAAAAGTCTTATCAATCGTTGGTAGTCTTAAGATAGGATGAGATGAGAACAAATTCTTAACCTGATCCAATGAAGATTGGCATTCCTGGGACCAACGCACCATATTAGGAGAACATTTTTTCAATAACGATGAAAGTGGTGCCATAATGGAGGACAGATTCTCAATGAATCTTCCATAGAATTGTATCAATCCCAAGAGACTACGCACTTGCTTTTTTGTCTTCGGAACCGAGATATTTAATATCTTCGAAATGTTTTGGTCCTCTGTCTTCAACAGACCATGACCAACTCGATGACCTAGGAAGGAAATTTCACTAAACCCAACAAAAGCTTTAGAGGGTTTTGCAGTCAAACTATGCTCACGTAGAGTAGATAGCAATTCCTTTAGACCCGAATAGTGTTCTTCCCAAGTATCGCTGAAAAGACAGATGTCGTCTAAATATGCGATGACATCTGCACGATCTGATAGAATTCGTCGCATCATGCGCACGAAAGTCGCTGGGGCGTTCATAAGCCCGAAAGGCATAAAATTCCATTGAAACAGACCCCTAGGTGTCGAAAAAGCAGTGAGAGGTTTGGCGTGTTCCGTCAGTGGGACTTGCCAATAACCTTTCGACAAGTCTAGTTTAGTAAAGAATTTAGCTTTAGAAAGTCTAATAAGTAGATCATCTAATAATGGCATAGGTTCAGCATCGAACTTCGTAACTTGATTTAATTTGCGATAGTCAACGCAAAGACGTATGTTATTGTCTTTCTTTCGAACAATAACTATCGACGAAGAATAAGCTGAAGTGGATGGTTCAATTATTTGCAGTTGAATCATTTCATCCAATTCTTTCTCTACTTGTGCTTGAAAATGAATAGGTATTGGGTATGGTCTTACTCTGATCAGATTATGATCAGTAAGTATGATGTCATGTTGTATGACATCTGTGTGTCCAGGAATGTCGGTAAGGACATCCTGATATGTTTGTAGCGTAGAGGATACTTGACGTTGCTCCTCAAAAGACAAGTTCGAAGAGATTGTAACGTCCCTCCACGATTCCGTTGAATTCAGTGGAATCGCAGGAAGAGGTAAGTTAACGTCAGAAAAAATAGTTTCCTCATCCTGTATAACGGACAGGGATGAGATGTGACCATGTTGGACTGGAGAGTCGTCCATCGCCTGGAAAATAGGCTGCAAATAGTCTGGACGTTCAATAAACTCTATTAGCATATTTATATGGAAGGTTTTATGCCTTCCATCTACATCGACAATATAGTCGACATCGGAAATTTTGGAGACTATAGTGTATGGACCTTTCCATGAAATGAGAAGTCTATTCTCTCTTGAGGGAAGTAAGACAAACATGGATTTTGTTGTTTGCAAGAAAAACTTTTATCAGGTTGGTAACTTTTATTAAAGTTCCCATGAATATTAGAACCAAAATTCTGAGGACCTTTAAATTGTCTCCAATTACTTGAAGGGAAATTACCACGTGATGAACGCCTTTGGTGTTGTTCATAATCACGATTATCTTTCCTAGCCAAATTGTTGTTATTTTTGCCTATGGCAATGTGCTTAACGTCATACTGCCTGAGCTGAGTACGATGGGTACTAACAATTTTGTTTTCTTTTACGCACTTATCAGGAATCTGGGAATTCGATGCACGGTTTCCCTGAGGAATCTTAACATGACACTTATGAAAGTCCTCACCGTGATCGAAACTTGATTTACCTTTGTTGGCCTGACGCCAACTCCCATCAGAGGCAGTATCGTAATTCCGTGGGGAAACTATATTTGCCACGAAAATTGTTGTTCCCATATTGCTTAGTATTACCATGAGCACCAAGTGCATGTGGCTGGCTCTTTGCATTTGTAGAATATTGATCATCAGCTTTATGTCTAAATCTATTCACCTTGGTAGTAGATAACATTCTATTCTCCAAAACAATATCTAATAAACCATCAATTCTGTTGCGAAGTTTTGCAATTCCCACCTCTGCAACAGCTTTCTCTCTAGAAACAACTTCATGAACACTTTCGTTGACTTTAACATGAAGTCTGTTGCACTCTAACCTTAAGTCATCTAACTGTGAAGTTAGAGTCTTCTCTTTAACTATTCTATCTCTAAGATCGTTACTCAACTTTTCCTTTTGAGATGTAGTTTCTAAAACCTTAGCTTTCTCTTGAACAAGTTCAAGTCTGAGTGCTTCCATAGCACTATGATGAGTAGACCTAAGTTCATCAATTTTCTTATCTTTTTCTTTGTTTGCTGTCAACTGTGTTAACTCCAGTTGCAGTGATTGAATCTCAGTATCCTTCCTATTCTTAAACATCTTCATCTCCTCCAGAGATTCCATACTCTTCTTTATAGCAGTACTTCGCAGAAGATCCACCTCATTACTTAGTTCCAGAATTGTTCTTTTATAAGACTCCTTGTCTTGTCCGGCCTTAGCTTTTACATTCTCATAGTCTATTTTGACTTGCTCTAGCTCACCAATAAGAGCCTGTTCTTTGCAAAGAAGATTGTTCTTCATTAAGCTCAATTCAACTTCTAACTCATTTTTCTCCTTTTCCAGTTGAGATTGTTTAACGGAGAATTCATCAAGTTTCTTATTATCTTCCATTAGTGCCGTCACTTTACACTTCAACATATGATTTTCACAATTCATTTCTGTTAATATATCAGTAAGATCTTTATTCTCATGTTGAAGCTTCTCAGTAAGAGCATTATTTTTATCCAGAAGCTCATTTCCAGTCTTCTGTTTTCTCTCCTTTGCTTCCAGTTTCTGTTTTATCTCGTCAGCTTCTCTGTCCAATTTTTTAATTTCAGCTTCTATCTTTTTCCGCTCAACTTTACTTCGCTGTTTTCTCTCTTCTAACCGTTTCTCTTCAGCCTCCGCCTCTTTTTCTTGTTTTCTCATTTCCATCTGGAATTTTCTTTCATCTGATTGCATCTGCAATCTTAAATTCTCAGCTTCTGCTTTCTTTTGTTCAGCTTCTGTTTTCAATACTTCTGACCTTAATGCAATGGCGAATAGAGCAGATGAATATTCTTCCAATATATCACCAGACTTACCAAGGGTCAACCCTTGCTGGATGAAGAAATCCAATGTAGACATTCTGTCTAATGAGATCAGTAACCTGAAAAATTCAACAATTACCTTATCCCACTTCAATGGAAGACAGGTCTGAAATGCTAGACTTGTATACTCACTTCACTTTATTTGACTCTCTTAGTCTTAGACAAAGACCTTGTATGGTCCTCTTGTTTATAATGTAACAAAAAATCACTTGAGTACCTGTGGAAAATAATTCCTTTATATCCCACTCACTATGGGTACAAGTCTTTTTTTTTTTTTTTAAAGAACTTGAATATGTATTTCACCTTGTCTCAATCTTTGAAGATAACAAGTCTTTTATCAAAGAACTTGTATAAATATCTTATATAATAATATTTTATTAACAATCTCTATATGAAGAGTGTACCTTATCAATAATAATAATAATACATGACCAAGTGTATGTATGTAGACTGTGTATGACAATAATGTAGTACAATCATAAATACAAAGACAAAAATACAGAACAATGACCGAAAACGTTCGTGGAAGTCAAATAAACAATACAGCAAAAAGTAAAGAAAATGTTACACAAATGTGTAATGATGACCGCGAAAAATAAACAAGACAAATGGCAACACTGTTATAAACGTAAAGGTGTAAAGAAATAAACGGAAGGAATGAGAGAAGAACAGATACAAACAAAATTAGTCGAAAATCAAAGAACGGAAAAATAACGAAAACAACACTAACTGATGTCGTCACAGCTAAAAAAAAAAAAAATAGCAACAAAAGTCGCTAGCAAATTTCAATTAAGAAAATTGCAATCCCTACAGAACGCTTACAGTAACCCTCGATTAAGTGGCATATTTACTGTAAGACCCACCAACCGAAAACCCGCAAAAGAACACAAGAAAAATACACAAAAATAGTACAATTAACATAAATAGCAATCAATTCAATGTGTTGCAAAACAAGTTCAGTCACAGCTGAAACTAAAGTAAATTTCTTGCTCCTTGCGAACACAGAAACAAAATGTCAAGCGCGCACTGAATGTCAAATCCACTGTAGCATAAAGTGGTATTCACGAACAAAAGTTACTATGACCTTCTCGACTTAGGACTTGCACATAGAATGTTTACAATTTCCACGTACTGTTTACAAACACTTGACCACGAACAATATAGCTTGAATGCTCGGGCGTAGAAAAGTCTGTTGTTGACTGAAACGTGTAAACGACCAGCGGTACCGTTTACTGTAAGGGACTTGACTTGCAGTTGTGGTCCACGTAGCAAATGCCTAGATGTTAACTTCAGTACTTGTCCTGTTGTGGTTTATGTAGCATTATAACATAAATGCTAGCACTGTTTATCTGGGTCAACAGTTGATGACCTATTTCTGTCCTGTTGTAGCCAAAACTTGCAAGTGTAGAATTAGCGATGTGTGTTACAGCTGTCCAGTGTGTAGCTTAGACCCACAGATCAGAAATGTAATGTGTACTTGTCCTTCTCACGCAAATAGCCCCATGAAATGTAAATTTCTGGACCACATTAATGTCATCAATAATGTTAATTGCTCGTTCTGTCCACAAGAAATGTATCAGAAGAGCCCACGTAACTGGTCCACCAAAAATGTAACTGTACTTTTTCTCTTGTTGAGGTGATCACTGGCCCAGGACAGTATACATGTTGTTAGGTGTGTAGTGCGAGCGGATGATGAACTGAGTGTGGGTGCGAATGAAGGCGCGAATGTGTTTAGGCTCGTATGTATGTAGACCCTGCAACCCATACACTCACATGCAGTAGTCAAGGATGCTTGGACACTGCAGACACGTTTCAAAACATTTATTGACGAGAACACACATGGTATCAACAGGAACAGTCATTGTAAACAAGGTCATGCTGACCGGAAACCGATAGGTATACATTAGGCATTCAGCAAGCTGGTAAACATTTGAATATCCGTGCATGGTCAATACAATGTTCTTCAATAAGGACAGTTCGTGGCGTCGCCCTGGGATTACTGACTAAACGCGTCAGATACCTTAATCACTTTGACACATAGGTGCAACTTGGCATTCCCCGCCAATTGCACATTATCAGGCTGTAGTATAATAGCCGAAAACACAGGCCTCGTTCTGACGTCGGCTGTGTACTTCTGATAAGCAGGTTACCATCAACCCTGCAGTAATGCTTATTGTAGACATAAATATGCCGCCAATCTGCGGCTCCCACAATATATCTTCGTCACTGGATTTCTGGATGGTATGAAGACTAATAGTCTTGGATGGCTACCTTGAACACAACATATAAGTTCTGAAATGGAGGACCGCTGAGCTGCAGTTCACAGACTAGGCAATCTTCTAACATGTTCTGCCACCGAAAGCATAGTAATGGAAAAAGTCGGTATTACCTGTAACCGAGTCCACAGAACTTAACAAGGAACTCTGCTGTCATTCCAACGCACAGAGATTCACTGGGGAAAACTGCCAGTGCAGTCACTTCGAAGATTCTCCCCGAAAAAACACAATGGACTCTCGTCCCTTCAGAAACCAGGACACTTCCCGGCTTGCCGGAAGTCTAACTCAACTCCCGCTTAAAAAAAACCTGCCCATGGGCATACGCCCGAACTGTCTACCTTTGACCCTAAAGGTCAAACACAATGAATGAATAAACAAGGGAAGACAACCCCTAAGCAACCTCACATCGCAGGTAAAGACACAATTATTCTTATTATAAAAACATAAGCAAATAACTTGACAGATGACTCCGTAAAAAATGACAGCAACAGCGACATCATCAGGGCATGCAGCAGAAAGACTTACTAAGTCGTTCCTCTTCTACCGTGAGGTGTAGAGATTTGTAAGAGAGAGCGCCATACTATCCTATCGGCTGTCTGCCTTCAGGCCTGGTTCCATTCTGGTCCTCGGTCCTTCAGAGATTGCCTAATGTTGTCCTCCAAGCGGACCCTGGGTCGTCCTGGAGGTCTGGATCCCTTGATCCAAGCCTCTTATACCTGCCGTGGCAGAAATATTGCAGAAAAAACACAGCATAATTATTTTTCTGTAATTAACAGCATGGGTGTTTGTTAGTTACCTATATTCATTTACTTATTTATTGATTACACACATGACTCAGGCTTTCTCCATTATTTATTTATTTGTCCGCACACCGTATGGCAAGCCTTGTACGAGATGCCCGAGTGTGCAGTAAGCCTGTTCTTTCTTTGTCTCTTCAGAAACACCCACACTTCACTTAATCTTGTATTAGTGGTTCTGTTGTACATTATGATGTTGGTAGCCCATTGATGTGTGAACTGTAACCTACCTTTTTGCGTTGTTTTATTTTATTTTTCGTTGTTATTGTTTTCAATGTTTTAATGGTATACCAATCTGTTTCTTGATCCACATGTTTCTTTGGTTGAATGATACATTCTTTAAAAAAAAAAAAAAAAAATTAGTTAGACACAGCGCCCGTCGGTTATATTAGGGCGCATGTTCAAATATAAAAGACCTTGTGGTCTGTATACGAATATTAACCAATATCGTTAAATGAAACATTCGTTTCTTAGCAAAGATATGCAATAATTTAAACTTAATTATTTACTAATCTTTATTTTCCACACATAGGAAGCATCAATGGCTTGACAGTGGCAGTTTTAATTAATACCATCTTCTTCAACGGAACCTGGTTAAACAAGTTCTTAGAATACAAGACCCAGAAGCAGTACTTCAAACAGCTTGCTGGACCCAAGTCTCGGGTATGGCTGATTTGTTGTTTTTGTTATATATATATATATCAAATGTTGGACCGACACGTTTCAAAAAGTGGTCAAACT